>CM062221.1:0-288266 GCA_031216235.1 Syzygium jambos
AACCCTAAACCCTAAACCCTAAACCCTAAACCCTAAACCCTAAACCCTAAACCCTAAACCCTAAACCCTAAACCCTAAACCCTAAACCCTAAACCCTAAACCCTAAACCCTAAACCCTAAACCCTAAACCCTAAACCCTAAACCCTAAACCCTAAACCCTAAACCCTAAACCCTAAACCCTAAACCCTAAACCCTAAACCCTAAACCCTAAACCCTAAACCCTAAACCCTAAACCCTAAACCCTAAACCCTAAACCCTAAACCCTAAACCCTAAACCCTAAACCCTAAACCCTAAACCCTAAACCCTAAACCCTAAACCCTAAACCCTAAACCCTAAACCCTAAACCCTAAACCCTAAACCCTAAACCCTAAACCCTAAACCCTAAACCCTAAACCCTAAACCCTAAACCCTAAACCCTAAACCCTAAACCCTAAACCCTAAACCCTAAACCCTAAACCCTAAACCCTAAACCCTAAACCCTAAACCCTAAACCCTAAACCCTAAACCCTAAACCCTAAACCCTAAACCCTAAACCCTAAACCCTAAACCCTAAACCCTAAACCCTAAACCCTAAACCCTAAACCCTAAACCCTAAACCCTAAACCCTAAACCCTAAACCCTAAACCCTAAACCCTAAACCCTAAACCCTAAACCCTAAACCCTAAACCCTAAACCCTAAACCCTAAACCCTAAACCCTAAACCCTAAACCCTAAACCCTAAACCCTAAACCCTAAACCCTAAACCCTAAACCCTAAACCCTAAACCCTAAACCCTAAACCCTAAACCCTAAACCCTAAACCCTAAACCCTAAACCCTAAACCCTAAACCCTAAACCCTAAACCCTAAACCCTAAACCCTAAACCCTAAACCCTAAACCCTAAACCCTAAACCCTAAACCCTAAACCCTAAACCCTAAACCCTAAACCCTAAACCCTAAACCCTAAACCCTAAACCCTAAACCCTAAACCCTAAACCCTAAACCCTAAACCCTAAACCCTAAACCCTAAACCCTAAACCCTAAACCCTAAACCCTAAACCCTAAACCCTAAACCCTAAACCCTAAACCCTAAACCCTAAACCCTAAACCCTAAACCCTAAACCCTAAACCCTAAACCCTAAACCCTAAACCCTAAACCCTAAACCCTAAACCCTAAACCCTAAACCCTAAACCCTAAACCCTAAACCCTAAACCCTAAACCCTAAACCCTAAACCCTAAACCCTAAACCCTAAACCCTAAACCCTAAACCCTAAACCCTAAACCCTAAACCCTAAACCCTAAACCCTAAACCCTAAACCCTAAACCCTAAACCCTAAACCCTAAACCCTAAACCCTAAACCCTAAACCCTAAACCCTAAACCCTAAACCCTAAACCCTAAACCCTAAACCCTAAACCCTAAACCCTAAACCCTAAACCCTAAACCCTAAACCCTAAACCCTAAACCCTAAACCCTAAACCCTAAACCCTAAACCCTAAACCCTAAACCCTAAACCCTAAACCCTAAACCCTAAACCCTAAACCCTAAACCCTAAACCCTAAACCCTAAACCCTAAACCCTAAACCCTAAACCCTAAACCCTAAACCCTAAACCCTAAACCCTAAACCCTAAACCCTAAACCCTAAACCCTAAACCCTAAACCCTAAACCCTAAACCCTAAACCCTAAACCCTAAACCCTAAACCCTAAACCCTAAACCCTAAACCCTAAACCCTAAACCCTAAACCCTAAACCCTAAACCCTAAACCCTAAACCCTAAACCCTAAACCCTAAACCCTAAACCCTAAACCCTAAACCCTAAACCCTAAACCCTAAACCCTAAACCCTAAACCCTAAACCCTAAACCCTAAACCCTAAACCCTAAACCCTAAACCCTAAACCCTAAACCCTAAACCCTAAACCCTAAACCCTAAACCCTAAACCCTAAACCCTAAACCCTAAACCCTAAACCCTAAACCCTAAACCCTAAACCCTAAACCCTAAACCCTAAACCCTAAACCCTAAACCCTAAACCCTAAACCCTAAACCCTAAACCCTAAACCCTAAACCCTAAACCCTAAACCCTAAACCCTAAACCCTAAACCCTAAACCCTAAACCCTAAACCCTAAACCCTAAACCCTAAACCCTAAACCCTAAACCCTAAACCCTAAACCCTAAACCCTAAACCCTAAACCCTAAACCCTAAACCCTAAACCCTAAACCCTAAACCCTAAACCCTAAACCCTAAACCCTAAACCCTAAACCCTAAACCCTAAACCCTAAACCCTAAACCCTAAACCCTAAACCCTAAACCCTAAACCCTAAACCCTAAACCCTAAACCCTAAACCCTAAACCCTAAACCCTAAACCCTAAACCCTAAACCCTAAACCCTAAACCCTAAACCCTAAACCCTAAACCCTAAACCCTAAACCCTAAACCCTAAACCCTAAACCCTAAACCCTAAACCCTAAACCCTAAACCCTAAACCCTAAACCCTAAACCCTAAACCCTAAACCCTAAACCCTAAACCCTAAACCCTAAACCCTAAACCCTAAACCCTAAACCCTAAACCCTAAACCCTAAACCCTAAACCCTAAACCCTAAACCCTAAACCCTAAACCCTAAACCCTAAACCCTAAACCCTAAACCCTAAACCCTAAACCCTAAACCCTAAACCCTAAACCCTAAACCCTAAACCCTAAACCCTAAACCCTAAACCCTAAACCCTAAACCCTAAACCCTAAACCCTAAACCCTAAACCCTAAACCCTAAACCCTAAACCCTAAACCCTAAACCCTAAACCCTAAACCCTAAACCCTAAACCCTAAACCCTAAACCCTAAACCCTAAACCCTAAACCCTAAACCCTAAACCCTAAACCCTAAACCCTAAACCCTAAACCCTAAACCCTAAACCCTAAACCCTAAACCCTAAACCCTAAACCCTAAACCCTAAACCCTAAACCCTAAACCCTAAACCCTAAACCCTAAACCCTAAACCCTAAACCCTAAACCCTAAACCCTAAACCCTAAACCCTAAACCCTAAACCCTAAACCCTAAACCCTAAACCCTAAACCCTAAACCCTAAACCCTAAACCCTAAACCCTAAACCCTAAACCCTAAACCCTAAACCCTAAACCCTAAACCCTAAACCCTAAACCCTAAACCCTAAACCCTAAACCCTAAACCCTAAACCCTAAACCCTAAACCCTAAACCCTAAACCCTAAACCCTAAACCCTAAACCCTAAACCCTAAACCCTAAACCCTAAACCCTAAACCCTAAACCCTAAACCCTAAACCCTAAACCCTAAACCCTAAACCCTAAACCCTAAACCCTAAACCCTAAACCCTAAACCCTAAACCCTAAACCCTAAACCCTAAACCCTAAACCCTAAACCCTAAACCCTAAACCCTAAACCCTAAACCCTAAACCCTAAACCCTAAACCCTAAACCCTAAACCCTAAACCCTAAACCCTAAACCCTAAACCCTAAACCCTAAACCCTAAACCCTAAACCCTAAACCCTAAACCCTAAACCCTAAACCCTAAACCCTAAACCCTAAACCCTAAACCCTAAACCCTAAACCCTAAACCCTAAACCCTAAACCCTAAACCCTAAACCCTAAACCCTAAACCCTAAACCCTAAACCCTAAACCCTAAACCCTAAACCCTAAACCCTAAACCCTAAACCCTAAACCCTAAACCCTAAACCCTAAACCCTAAACCCTAAACCCTAAACCCTAAACCCTAAACCCTAAACCCTAAACCCTAAACCCTAAACCCTAAACCCTAAACCCTAAACCCTAAACCCTAAACCCTAAACCCTAAACCCTAAACCCTAAACCCTAAACCCTAAACCCTAAACCCTAAACCCTAAACCCTAAACCCTAAACCCTAAACCCTAAACCCTAAACCCTAAACCCTAAACCCTAAACCCTAAACCCTAAACCCTAAACCCTAAACCCTAAACCCTAAACCCTAAACCCTAAACCCTAAACCCTAAACCCTAAACCCTAAACCCTAAACCCTAAACCCTAAACCCTAAACCCTAAACCCTAAACCCTAAACCCTAAACCCTAAACCCTAAACCCTAAACCCTAAACCCTAAACCCTAAACCCTAAACCCTAAACCCTAAACCCTAAACCCTAAACCCTAAACCCTAAACCCTAAACCCTAAACCCTAAACCCTAAACCCTAAACCCTAAACCCTAAACCCTAAACCCTAAACCCTAAACCCTAAACCCTAAACCCTAAACCCTAAACCCTAAACCCTAAACCCTAAACCCTAAACCCTAAACCCTAAACCCTAAACCCTAAACCCTAAACCCTAAACCCTAAACCCTAAACCCTAAACCCTAAACCCTAAACCCTAAACCCTAAACCCTAAACCCTAAACCCTAAACCCTAAACCCTAAACCCTAAACCCTAAACCCTAAACCCTAAACCCTAAACCCTAAACCCTAAACCCTAAACCCTAAACCCTAAACCCTAAACCCTAAACCCTAAACCCTAAACCCTAAACCCTAAACCCTAAACCCTAAACCCTAAACCCTAAACCCTAAACCCTAAACCCTAAACCCTAAACCCTAAACCCTAAACCCTAAACCCTAAACCCTAAACCCTAAACCCTAAACCCTAAACCCTAAACCCTAAACCCTAAACCCTAAACCCTAAACCCTAAACCCTAAACCCTAAACCCTAAACCCTAAACCCTAAACCCTAAACCCTAAACCCTAAACCCTAAACCCTAAACCCTAAACCCTAAACCCTAAACCCTAAACCCTAAACCCTAAACCCTAAACCCTAAACCCTAAACCCTAAACCCTAAACCCTAAACCCTAAACCCTTAAACCCTAAACCCTTAAACCCTTAAACCCTTAAACCCTTAAACCCTAAACCCTAAACCCCTAAAACCCTAAACCCTAAACCCCTAAAACCCTAAACCCTAAACCCTAAAACCCCCTAAAACCCCTAAACCCTAAACCCTAAAACCCCTAAACCCTAAACCCTAAACCCTAAACCCTAAACCCTAAACCCCTAAAACCCCTAAACCCTAAAACCCCCTAAAACCCCCTAAAACCCCTAAAACCCCTAAAACCCCTAAACCCCTAAACCCCTAAACCCCTAAACCCCTAAACCCCTAACCCCTAACCCCTAACCCCTAACCCCTAAGCCCTAACCCCTAAACCCCTAACCCCTAAACCCCTAAACCCCTAAACCCCTAAACCCTAAACCCTAAACCCTAAACCCTAAACCCTAATAACCCTAAACCCTAATAACCCTAAACCCTAAACCCTAATAACCCTAAACCCTAATAACCCTAAACCCTAATAACCCTAAACCCTAAACCCTAAACCCCAAACCCCAAACCCCAAACCCCAAACCCCAAACCCCCAAACCCCAAACCCCCAAACCCCAAACCCCCAAAACCCCAAACCCCAAACCCAAAACCCAAAAACCCCAAAACCCAAAAACCCCAAAAACCCCAAACCCCAAACCCCAAACCCCAAACCCCAAACCCCAAACCCCAAACCCCTAACCCCTAAACCCCTAAACCCTAAACCCTAAACCCTAACCCCAAACCCCAAGCCCCAAGCCCCAAGCCCCAAGCCCCAAGCCCCAAGCCCCAAGCCCCAAGCCCCAAGCCCTAAGCCCTAAGCCCTAAGCCCTAAAGCCCCTAAACCCTAAAACCCTAAACCCTAAAACCTAAACCCTAAACCCTAAACCCTAAAACCTAAGCCCCAAGCCCCAAGCCCCAAGCCCCAAGCCCCAAGCCCCAAGCCCCAAGCCCCCAAGCCCTAAAGCCCTAAGCCCTAAGCCCTAAGCCCTAAAGCCCCTAAACCCTAAAACCCTAAACCCCTAAACCCCTAAACCCTAAACCCTAAACCCCTAAAACCCCTAAACCCTAAACCCCTAAACCCCTAAACCGGAACCGGAACCGGGAACCCGGGAACCCGGGAACCCAAAACCGGGAACCGGGAACCCCGAACCCGGGAACCCCGAACCCGGAACCCGGACCCCGGACCCCGGACCCCGGACCCCGGACCCCGGACCCCGGACCCCGGACCCCGGACCCCGGACCCCGGAACCCGGAACCCGGACCCCGGACCCCGGACCCCGGACCCCGGAACCCGGAACCCGAAACCCCGAACCCCGAACCCCGAACCCCGAACCCCGAACCCCGAACCCGAAACCCCGAACCCGAAACCCCAAACCCCAAACCCCAAACCCTAACCCCTAAACCCTAAACCCTAAACCCTAAACCCTAGTCCCTAGCACTAAGCCCTAAGCCCTAAACCCTCAAACCCTCAACCCTTAATCGTCAACTCTCAACTCCCAAAACCCTTAACCCAAACCCCAAAACCCTAAACCTAAACCCTTTAACCCTAGACCCTACACCCCGAAGCCGAACACAAAACCCCGTTGCCGAACATAAAACCCCAAACCATGAGCCCTAAACCTTAAACGTCCAACCCCTAAACCCTGAACTCAAAACCCTAAATCTTTCTCCCGAATCCCTCCTTGACCTTTAAGCTGCGCGTGGCAACTTACCAAATTGTGTTGGATTCTGTTCTTTTTTTCTCAGAATCAGTTTGGGAATAGAAATTCGTTTGTTTCATTTTTTGATTCTAGGCATAAATTCTTGCAAATTTGTGCCTCGAATCAGTTTCAGAACAGAATCAAGAATAAAAAAAAAGTAGCTTCTTAATTCTGGGAGCAAAAATGAAAATTAATTTTTTTTCTTTTTCTTGATTTTTAATATAGCTTCTAATGTCTGGCGCGAGGGCCATCGTCGCCGTATCTTGAGAGATTAAAATATTTTAATATAAAAATATTATTAATAAAAAAAAATTTACTAGCCATGGCTAGCGACTAGGCCATGGCGAAAAAATAACAAAAAAAATATTATTAATAAAAAAATTTACTAGCCATGGCCAGCAACCAGGCCATGGCGAAAAAAATATTATTAATAAAAAAATTTTACCGGCCATGGCGAAAAAAAATTTTAAAATATTTTCAATAAAAATATTTTTTTAAGTATTATTAGTAAAAAATATCATTAATAAAATAATATTTATAAAAAAAATATTTTACCGGTCATGACCAGCGACTAGGCCATGGCAAAAAAAATAAAAAAATTCAACAAAAAAATTTATTTAAAATATTATTAATAAATAAATATTTATCAAAAAATATTTTACCAGCCATGACCAGCGACCAGGCCATGGCAAAAAAAAATAAAAAATTCAATAAAAAAAATTTTATTAAAATATTATTAATAAAAAATATTTATCAAAAAAATATTTTACCGACCATGACTAGCAACCAGGCCATGGCGGAAAAAAATAAAAATATATTTTCAATAAAAATATTTTTAAGTAAAAATTATTAAAAAATTTATTTATAAGAAAATTTTTTACCGGCTATGGCCAAAAAATTTAATAAAAGAATTATTATTTATAAAATATTTTACCAGTCATGGCCAAGAAAGAGGAGAAGAAAAAAAGAAAAAAAAGAAATATTAAAATATTTATAATGTTATTAAAATTTTATTAATAAAAGGAAATTTTATGCCATTACCAAACGTAATTTTGTTCTTTTGCTATTTCAGGAATAGAAATTTTGGGCCGTTGCCAAACGCCTTCAAATGCTCAGAATCAGTTCCTTGACACAAAATCAAAAAGAATTATTTCTGACCAAAATCTATTCCCGAACACAGAATAATTGCCATGCGTAGCCTTATTTTTTGTGCCTATGGGAAAACAATTGACTCATCCAAAACTATGGCTCACTACAGAGTTTGAGAAACTATGAGATTATTAGGTAGATTAAATCATATTTTTTATATATTTATTACATTTATCTTGACCTTTATCGCCATCTAAATTAGTGGGATGGAATTGCTTGGGTTGATCATTTTCAACTTTAAATGGTATTTCTTAAGTTCTTCACTTCTTGCATGTATTAGATAATTTGGGAGCTTAAACCTACTGCAATTAAGTTGGAAGCTCATACAACCAAAGTGGTTTTGGCACCGCAAATGGATGAGCCCCAAGGGACAGGTCCGCAATTGGGGATGCCATATCTTCCAATGGAATATGTGAGCATAGCCATTCTATATCCCCCCATTTCTTTTGCAGTATTGCATGTTATATAATTTATCATGTCTCCATCACTATAATTTCTTTTCTGTTTGAGTACTTACAATTGAAATTAGAGTTTTCTCATCCGTAGAAGCTCATGAAAATGACACCACTAACCCCAACCCCAAAAACCCAAACCCCAAGCCCCAACCCCAAACCCTCCAAATCCTATACCCTAAACCCTAAGGAAATACTTGCAAAAAGCAATTAATTTCTTTAATGATCTTATGCTTCTCATTGTTACTCTATTTGATAGCTTTCTTGGTAATCCAACCCTTTCAGTTAGGCTTCTTTAGATGGTTTTGGGTAGCCAAACGATTCCATGCACTTCCAACACATTGTGAATTAAATACACGTAACCGAATAAACAAACATACCATTATGAACTGCATTAGAATAAGCGGAGATATGGAAAATATCAAACAATAAGGATTACCAATTTTTATATATCATAACAGCTTCGAATCCACAAAAAAATCTACTCTAGTATCTACAATCGCATCCAACAGATTGACCAGGAAAGCTAAATCACTATCGGCTCTAGCAAACGTCGTACCTTTTGTAATGATGAGAAATCAATGCTAAATAATGCCAACCGTTACACTAAATGTGGGTCCAAAACACTTTTCATTTTTTGGATTTGAGAAAACGTCCAAGCTGGCACAATACAATTAATAGATTTCGTGGAATACATTATCTGCTGCTGCCCAATAACTCTGTCAAGCACAATAATCATATATGACTTTAGAAACACTTCACAAATTTTAAGAGCCAATGCTAGTAGAACTCCAGGATTCACCACCACGTAGCTTTTCGTTATGAGATTAAGACCAAAAACTACACAAAAGTTAAAGACTTATTTCAACTCTTGCAACTGGAATGCCAAATACTTTGAAAAAGAACCGAACAAAAACCAACAAATGACCATTTGCCACTCCAAAGAATACATTATCTATCTCAAGCAATCCCGATACTACTCCCACCCATGAGTCATAAATCATCTATCCAACACTCATCGGTATTCCACCACCCAAAAGCCTTCGTTAGGGAACCAACAAGAGAAATACATATCAATGAAGAGGGAAAGATCGAGTAACTGACTTTCGGTGACCCATCGTGGCGCAAGCATGCTTCCTCCTTTTGATTGAGGATGCCTCCATTACAATACCATTAGTGAATCAAGGGATTTTGACTGCAAAAGAAAATTGCTAAAAGGTAAAGCACATATAACCATGACAATTTCTCGGCATGTCTGATAACTGACCCCCTGACAAAACAATGAGCACTACGACAAACAGTGCCTTCGGCAATTTGAAAGCCTCTTCGATGTCCTAACTAAAAACAAAATGAGGGGGGGCGGGAGCACGTTCCACTCAATCAAGTAACCGTTTAACCTGTAGGAATTTCTTTGACATTGCGGTCTATGCCATTTAGTGTCAAAATCACTTACTAGCGTGAATCAAGGTTTAGTGAAAGTGATAACATTCTGAAGTGTTACAACAAGTCCTCTGTGCATTTACTCACAAGCAATAAAGCTTACTGTAAGCGCTAGCAAATATTAGTAATTTGTCCAGCAAACAGAATCCATCAGCATCAGAAACGCGAGTGTCACGAACATTTAATGCAACAATCCCATTAAAGACACACAAGAAAAGTATAATGCATTCATTGCTCATAAAATAAAATAAAATAACCACTCAAGTTGATATTACATATCGAGAATGCAAACTTGGTCCTCCAATTTTATATTGTCAGGAACCAAAGAGAACAAGAGGGAAAAAAAACCAAAGTTAAGACTTACCGGCATCCAGTCCACCAAATCAGAGCTAACGCAAACTAGAGAGATCACGAACACAAATACAAGCCGAAATGTCATGACCCTTTTCCCAGTGAACCACAATTATTTAGACTCCAAATTTCGTGGCAAATAACACTATTCTCGGCCAAAGGAGCGAGCTTTGGAATCGGGTGCGAATAAATGCTTCATGTGCAGAGTTTGCTTGGTTAAAACCACGTGAAGCTCACCACCATGTTAATAGCAGAGCAACGAAAGACAGAAGAAAGACTGAAAAAACAAAGTTAAGACTCACCATCATCACAGTCCACCAAACCATAGCTGATGCAAACCAGAGAGACCACGAACACAAATACAAGCCGAAATGTCATGACCCTTTTCCCAGTGAACCACAACTATTTAAACTCCAAAATCCGCGGCAAATAACACCATTCTAGGCGAAAAGAGCGGGCTTTGGAAGCGGGTGTGAACAAATGCATCATACGCAAAGCTTGCTTGGTCAGAACTATGTGAAGATCACCGACATGTTAATGGCAGAGCAAGGAGAGACTGAAGAAAGACTTAAAAAACAAAATTAAGAGTCGCCATCTTCACAGTCCACCAAATCATGAACCCATCAAGCGTCAGCATGTTACAGATTTAAATGGCTCAAAATAAGAAGATCGTTTAAATTTAAGAAGAATAATGGCTAGAGTACTCAAATTCCGACTCAGATCCATCAATGAACCCATTCCAGTAGAGAAGTGCGAGCATTCACGCAAATGGAAACTCAAGAGGTCTAACCGAAGCCGAAAGCATGACCACCAGCCGACCTGAGCTGCTTGTTGGCCATGATGATGCCGACGGAGCTTATCACGTTCATGGCCCACGTTCCGGCATCTTCTTCTCGCTCTCCATTTTCGCACTCCTCCGTCGCGATTCTCCGATCGGGTAGGGGTGAAAAAACAAACGACGCAGAACCCAACCGGGATAGAAGAAAAAAATTCAAACTCCAGTCGTAACCACGTGGCAGCACGGAAAACGCCGACAAAGTGACGACGAAGAGGAGGAAGAAGCCGAAGACGGAGACGAAATTGGTAACGCCTTCAAACTTGGACGGGCACCATCTGTCAATCCAGAGCTGACGCACAACAGAGAGACCACAAACACAAATACAAGCCGAAATGCCATGACCGTTTTCCCAGTCAACCACAATGTTTTCGACTCCAAAATTCCGGCAACACCATTCTAGGCCAAAGGAGCGAACTTTCAACTCAGAGAATTAACGAATGCTCCGGAAGCAAAGCTTGCTTGGTCGACTCTACTGAAGCTCGCCCACTTGTTAATAGCAGAGCGAGAAGAGAGAACAGTGTTTGTTATTCGGTGGGTCTTTGCTTTGGTGGTCATTTTGAAATAGACAGAATAAATTTTTTGGGATTTTCCTTTTTCCACTAGGATATTGTGACATCTGCATGCCTGAGACTGCTTCCCTTTACTCGTTCGTCTCTCTCGTCTCTCTCCATACAGAGATGGGTGCCGCTTTTCTTTTCATCGATTTTTTTTCCTTTTACTGAGCATATATAATCCTTCTACTCGTTCCATCACATATTTTAGGCAGTTCCCCTACCTCTGCAGAGAGATATTCGGTACACTGCATTTCTTTCTAATCTTTTTTTTTCTTTTTCTGAATGTGTTATGCTCATTACTCGCAAGCAAGTACTCCCTGATCGTTCTAGCAATATAAAGTACTCCCGAATCGGGGATATTGTGACAACCTCTAGTCTGACATTGGCTTTCTTTACTCGTTCCATCACATCAATCTGGGACATTGGCCTTTACAGAGAGATGGGGTCGACTGCATACCTTTTTATCTGTACTTTCCATTTTGCTGAGCATATAATTCCCGTCACTCAAGGTAGAGGTTAATACCACAAAAATTATCGAATTGATATAATAACGAAAAATTTCCTTCAAATTAATTTTTTGATCATAAAAAATCTCAAATCGGCATACATATGACCAATTTATCCTCCATTAAATTTTACTATCAAATTACTAAAATTTAGCAATTGACGAATGTACCAATTTGAAGTTTTACCCTCCATTGGTCACAAGTGAACTAATTTGTGATTTTTCCTGATATTAATCTAATTTAACAAAAATTAACTTTTTGAATTTAGGATTTAGTGTTTTAGGGTTTAAGATTTTAGGGTTTATGGTTTTTAGTAATTTTCCTGAAATTTTAGTAGTCACCTTAGCTATGTAGTTTTTTGTTTGTGAACTCGGTCGGTTTTCTTTTCTTGAATGAGGTACTCTGTAGTTGTTTATTGCATCTTGACTGCAAAAATTTTAAATTTTTCGAATGGCTTATTAGAAATTGCCTTGGAATGTGCTTAATTAACCCTCATAATCAGCCAACAAAGCTTTGGCTTTAAACAATGATAAGTGTAGAGAACCATACTTTTCTCTGCGTGACCGCCACAGAATGCATCAACAGTGCACGCCATTCCCATCCGCAGGCATGGCATTGCATGAGCCATTCAAAAACTCGGATGCATTTCCATTTATGCAACCTCTCATGACTGAGGGTCAATTACCCCATCCCACTGCCCACATGAAGCTGTCATAAGTCCTGTTGCAGTTCTCGGTCAAGGGTAAAACATCAAGGTGTGTTGCTTAGAAGCAAGCTAAAATACTGTTAATAGCAAACGAGTAAACTGGATCATGATATCTATCTTAGCGGCATTGCCTAATCAAATTGTAGAACAAGTTGCCTAAAGAAGATTTAAAAATTTGAACCGATAAAAAAATTATGGCAAGATCGACCTCGCCAGCCTCAAACGAGCCTCCCCCAGATGGCTAGGGGAGGCTCGACCTCGCCTAATCAGGTAGGGCCGACCTTGCCTAGCCATGGCGAGGCTCGCTCTCACTAGTGGCTGGCGGGGGCGATCCTTGCCAAGGCCGGCAAGCCCCTCTGGCCGTTACCAACGGCCGGCAACCGGCTTGAGGAGGAAGGAGGAGAGGGATATAAAAAAAATAGAAAATATAAAGTTCAAAAAATATTAAAATTGTCCACATTACTGCCACATAAACCGGACAACGTCCACATCAGCACTATCTAGCCAAAATTGTTCGGATGTGTTGAATTTTAGACAATCACAAAAGAAATAACACACAAGAATTAACGAGGTTCAGCAATAAGCTTACGTCATCGGACAAATCTCCTGCGGTGTTTCTCTCCTTTTTATCGTGAGTTTTGCTTTGCCATTATTCTTTCTTTTTATACAAAATTAGGTTGCTACAACAAAGGTAACAAGCAACGTGAAATAGGAAAACATTCCTAAATAGGTAGTAAGATAAAAAAAATACAATATTAACAGTATCTCTTTTCCTAGAATAGGAGATCCAATCCCGCAACACTCCCCCTCAAGTTGAAGCGAAGACATTGTCAAAGGTCAACTTGTTCACCATATCTTGGAATGCTCCTTTGGGAAGAGCATTGGTGAAAATATCCACAAGCTGATCTTCACTACGAATGTAAGGAGTCTCAATTGTCTTATCTTGAACCTTCTCCCTCACAAAGTGACAATCCATCTCTATATGTTTAGTCCTCTCATGAAAAACAAGATTAGAGGCAATGTGTGTTGCTGCTTGGTTGTCACAAAACAACTTTGTAGCTTTAGTCGTAGTCTCATATCCTAATTCCTGAAGCAATAATCGTAGCCATACAATTTTGGATGTTGTGGTAGCCATGGCTCGGTACTCAGCCTCCGCACTAGAACGAGCAACAACATTTTGCTTTTTTCTTTTCCAAGTAATAATATTTCCACCGACAAATGTGCAAAAACCTGTAGTAGATTTCCTATCCACAGGATTTCCAACCCATTCTGCATCAGCATACCCAACAATCTCTTAGTGACCATTATTCTTCATGAATATTCCTCTTCCTGGTGAAGCTTTTAAGTACTGAAGCAAGTGGTTTATCAATTCCATATGCCCCTATGTTGGATTCTGCATAAACTGACTCACATAACTGACAGAATAAGCAATATCAGGCCTAGTAATGATTAAGTAAATTAGCCGTCCTACTAGTCGCTGAAATTGCCCAATATCCTGTAATGGTGTATTATTGGAAACAAACTTACTACTATAATCCATTGGTATATTGGCCGGTTCGATTCCAAGCTTGCCAGTTTCGTTTAGCAAGTCAAGAACATATTTTCTTTATGATAAGAATATTCCTCTGTGAGAACTTGCCACTTCAATACCCAAGAAATACTTCAATTTGCCAAGATCTTTAATATCAAATTCCTTGCTCAAATGAAGTTTGAGTGTTTCAATTCCAGATGAGTTACTACCAGTAATAACAATGTCATCGACATAAACCAGAATGACAACAATACCTTGATTGTCGACTTTAGTAAACATCGACGAGTTTGCAGCACTTCTTTTGAAGTCGAACTTGATGATTGCCGAACTGAGCTTACCGTACTAGGCTCTAGGTGACTGTTTAAGTCCATACTGTTAGTGATCTGCCCTAGGAATCAATCAAGATTGATACTCTAATATTAATTGTGGATTAGGTTGTGTCGAAAAATCGACCTTCACTATACTTAGATAGTCATAATATCTTGCTAGAGACCGCTTATGACTTGTAGGCCAAAAAGGGTTTTGAGCACACTGATAATGTTTAGTGAATCTACAGGGTCGCACACAAAAGCGAACTGAGTTAATATTTTTTGTATGTCGGGATCTACTTAAAATAAGAAGTAGATTTTAATTTATTCTCCTATTCAACTTATCTACGCGGTCGTGCGCGTTATGAGATAACGATTAAATGTACAATTAAAAGTGGACGGTTTGGCGGGCCCAAATCGCCCGACCCACTTCTTTTAATTCTGCTGGATAATGAGACTGTATAAATAGATAAAGAATCGTTCTCTGTCTAGGGTTTTTTTCAATATAGTATCAAAAATCAAAAGTCGTTAAAGAAAAGGAACTTCGAGATCTTTAACTAGCACTCAGATCGTTGGAGAATTCCGTTCGCGTGTGTGGATACAGGTAGAGGCACAATACTTGGGGCGCTAATCCAGACACAATCGGTTGCCGATTTATCTTCGATTTGCAAAATGTACGTTTCGAAATTCCTTTTCAATTTCAATATACATATGAATCCTGTCTAGGGTTCTATATTCCGCTGCGTTATTTTTCGTTGATGAACCCTACAGTGGTATCATAGCAACTTGTGATATATTGAAGTTGAATCGGAAACCCTAATTGTTCATACATATGATATATGCTTGAAGAGTCTAAATTAGGGTTAGATGAATTTGAAATACGAATTGATATGATCAATTGAGAAGAAACGAAGAAGGGATGAGTCGATTCTATTCCGCTCGCGCCTGTGCTGTTGCTCGAGGCGGAGACGGCAGCGAATCTGGGCCTGTTTCCCGAGGCGGAGACGGCAGTGCGCCTGGTCATCCGATGCGTTGAGGACTCAAGGCGTTCGACCAGATGCATACGGTGAGGGCGCGGGAGGCGGCAGCAACGGATAGTCTCCCGAGAACACAGAATTGAGAATTCTGTCTAGTTTTCGGGGGCTCTCCTCAGAAAACAGAATTGAGAATTATGTCTAGGTTTCGGAAGCACTGCCCCCAAGCCCCCGCGAAGGGCGCTGCCCCTTCGAACCACCGCAAGGGACTCTACCCCTTAAGCCCGCAAGGGCCACTGCCCCTCTACCCCGCAGGGGGGGCGCAGCCCCCTTGACCCTGAATGGAATTGATCATTCCCGTATGATTGATGTACCTTTGTTATTATAAGTGATGTTTCGTTTATGTTTATGACATGCATACATTCATCGCTAAATAAACATTAAGAGTCCCTAATAAAATTAAATAATACTATAATGTCTTTCCAATCATACACCTATTAAGACTTGAATCGTCAATAGATGGGCCTGCCAAAGCAAGATGTCTTTAACTATTTGAGTAAAATAGGATAGATAATTGTTATCCATAAGTCAAGATTGGTTTACTTAACGAGGCTATCAAAATAGTTTTGGGCCTCGAGGCATAGTGTTTGGGGATAAGATATGAGATGTCAACCCCAACAACCAAGAGTTGTATTCGATACAATTGACAAAGAGTTGTCTACCTAAATAACTTAGTCTTGAACGGTAAGCTAAAATTTACTCGAGTCATGGTAAAATATGGATCTTGGTCCACTATACTTATTGGGACACATGTTATAAAAGTATAGTGGGAGTTTATTATAAATAATATTAATGAACAATTCACTTTGCATATTTGTTGTAGATAATGGTAAATAACTCTGCATCACACTTTTCACTGCGATGTGTCCTTGAGAAGGACAAATTGAATGGTTCAAACTTTTTAAACTAGTATAGAAGCTTGAGAATTGCTCTCAAGCGAGAGAAAAAGGATTATGTTCCGGAGAAATCACTCCCTCAGAAGGCACCTCCTTCCAACGCTTCCCATGCTACAAGGAATGCTTATCAGAAGCATAAAAATGATGCATTGGATGCATCATATCTAATGCTAGCTACCATGAACTCAGACCTTCAGAAGCAGTTTGAGAACGTGGATGCCTATGATATGATCATGAACCTAAAATATTTATTTTAGGAGCAGGCACGCACTGAAAGGTACCAAACGGTAAAAACCTTAATTGAGTGCAAACTAGCTAGTTAAAGCTCAGTTAGCCTACATGTCATAAAGATGATAGGTTATATTGAAAACCTGGAGCGACTGGGCTCTCCCATTAGCCAAGAGTTGGCTACTGACATTATTCTTCAGTCATTGCCTCAAGATTATGACGCGTTTGTTATGAACTATAACATGCATAATGTGGATAAGTCTTTCACTGAACTATATAGGAGGCTCAAAACTGCTGAGCAGAATATCAAGAGGGACCCTACTCCTAATGTTCTCATGGTTCAAAAGGGGAAAGGCTTTAAGAAGCTAGGTAAGGTCAAGGGTAGGGGCAAGGGCACTAAGCCTAAACCCAAATCCAAGACCAAATCGGGTCCGACTGCTGATGCTATATGCTTCCATTGTGGTGAGAATGGACATTGGAAGAGGAATTGCAAGAAATATTTGGAGGATCTGAAGAAAAAGGGAAGTGAGACTTCCGATTCTGGTATTTATGTTATAGAAGTAAATGTTACTACTAGTTCTACTTCATGGGTATTGGATACCGGTTGTGGTATTCACATTTGTATGGATGTTCAGGGACTAAAACGAAGTAGAACACTTACAAAAGGTGAAGTGGAACTACGTTTTGGGAATGGAGCAAGAGTTGTTGCATTAGCCGTAGGAACATATGATGTAGCTTTACCTTCTGGCATGTTTTTAGAACTGAATAATTGCTACTATGTACCTGCTATAGCAGGAATATTATTTTTGTTTCTTGTTTGGACAAGGAAGGTTTCTATTTTGATATAAAGAACAATAGTTATTCATTTTATCTTAATGGATTATTTTATGGTAGCGCCCAGATTGTGGATGGGATATATGTTCTAAATCTTGATGTGCCAATCTATAATATAAATACAAAACGGTTTAAATCTAATGATTTGAATCCAACCTGCCTATGGCATTGTCGATTAGGCCACATAAACGAGAAAAGAATTCACAAGCTTCATAGCGATGGACTATTAAATTCATTTGATTTTGAATCATTTGATACATGTAAATCTTGTTTAGTTGGAAAAATGACAAAAGCTCCTTTTACTAATCAAAGTGAGAAGACAAAAGAATTATTAGCCCTTATACATACTGATATGTGTGGACCACTAAATTCTACAGCTAGAGGAGGTTATCAGTACTTCATTATATTTACTGATGATTTCAGTAGATATGGATATGTTTACTTGATGAAACATAAATTTGACTCATTTGAAAAGTTCAAGGAATTTCAGAATGAAGTACAGAATCAACTTGGCAAGAATATCAAGGCTCTTCGATCTGATCGAGGAGGAGAATATTTAAGCCAAGAGTTCAATGACCATCTCAAAGAGTGTGGAATTGTTTCATAGCTCTATCCTCCTGGAACACCACAGTGGAATGGTGTCTCTGAGAGGAGAAATCGAACTTTGTTAGACATGGTTCGATCAATAATGAGTCATTCGGATCTTCCTTTATTTTTCTGGGGATATGCACTCGAGACAGCTGCGTTTATACTAAATAGAAGTCCATCAAAAGCTATAGAGAAGACATCATATGAGATATGGATAGGAAAAGTTCCTAGTATGTCTTTTCTAAAGATTTGGGGTTGTGAAGCTTATGTAAAACATTTACTTTCTGATAAGCTTGAATCCAAATCTGATAAATGCTTCTTTGTGGGATATCCTAAAGAAACGAAAGGATATTACTTTTACAATCCATCAAAGAACAAAGTGCTTGTTGCTCGAAATGGTATCTTTTTAGAGAAAGAGTTTCTTACGAAAGGAACCAGTGGGAGTAAGATAAACCTCGAAGAGTTATTGTGCTACAAGAGGGTGTTCCAATTCATGAGGAACCTCAATTAGATCTACAAAGAGTTATAGAGTCTACTCCAATGACACCTATAGTTCGTAGGTATGAAAGAACACGTCGTGAGTTTATGAGATATGGTTTTCACGTGATAGAACATCGTCATCTATTGTTAATAGAAAATGACGAACCTATGATCTATACAGAAGCTATAATGGGCCCAGACTCCAATAAATGGCTTCAGGCCATGAAATCTGAAATGGACTCAATGTATCAAAATAAAGTTTGGACTTTGATTGATCCACCTGAAGGTGTCAAACCTATAGGGTGCAAGTGGGTTTTTAAGAAGAAAACTAATATGGATGGAAATGTTCACGTCTATAAAAGCACGTCTAGTAGCTAAAGGTTTCAAACAAACTCATGGTATTGACTATGATGAGACCTTTTCGCCAGTGGCCATGCTTAAGTCCATTCGGATTATCCTAGCATTTGCTGCATATTATGATTATGAGATATGGCATATGGATGTAAAGACAGCTTTCCTTAATGAAAAACTAAAGGAGTATGTGTATATGACACAACCTGAAGGCTTTATATCACCAGATAATACTGGGAAGATATGCAAGCTTCAACGTTCTATTTATGGATTGAAGCAGGCATCACAGAGCTGGAATATTCGTTTCGATGAAACTGTCATAGAGTTTGGCTTCATCAGAAACAAAGAAGAAGCTTGTGTATACAAGAAGTCTAGTGGGAGTGCAATTGTGTTTCTAGTGTTGTATGTGGATGATATACTACTCATTGGAAACGACATTCCTATGCTTCAGTCAGTTAAGACATCGCTAGGAAAATTTTTCTCCATGAAGGACATGGGAGAGGCAAACTATATCTTAGGGATCAGAATCTATAGAGATAGATCTAAGAGACTTATTAGACTGAGTCAAAGTACATATGTTAACAAATTTATCAATATGTTTAAGATGCAAGACTCCAAGAAAAGTTTTCTCCCAATGACACATGGCATAAGTCTTAGCAAGACTCAGTGTCCTTCAACACAAGATGAGCGAGACTGCATGAGTAGGATTCCTTATGCATCAGCTGCGGGATCCATCATGTATGATATATTGTGCACTCATCCCGATGTTGCTTATGCATTGAGCATGACAAGTAGATACTAGTCAAATCTAAGGAAACCTCACTGGATTACTGTAAAAAATATCCTTAAGTACTTGAGAAGAACTAAAGATTTATTCTTAGTCTATGGAGGTTAGGAACATATCACTGTAAGTGGTTACACTGATGCTAATTTCCAAACCGACAAAGACGACCTTCGATCGCAGTCAGGTTTCGTTTTTTTCGTGAATGGTGGAGCAGTGTGCTAGAAGAGTTCCAAATAGGACACTCTTGCAGATTCTACAACAGAAGCTGAGTATATTGCCGTTTCAGAAGCATAAAAAAAAGCTGTTTGGATTTGAAAGTTCATAGAAGAACTGGAAATCAGTCCCACTAGTTCAAATCCCGTGGACCTCTATTATGACGGCAATGGAGCCATAGCTTTGGCTAAAGAGCCTAGGTCTCACCAGAAGACCAAACATATACTCATGAAGTATCATCTCATTCGAGAATTCATTGAAAGAGGTGATGTCAAGATGTGCAAAGTTGCAATGGAGTTGAATACAGCTGATTCGTTGACGAAGGCTCTTCCACAACCTAAGCATGAGCATCATTGTAATGCTTTAGGCCTTAGACACATTAGTGATTGGTTTTGATTTAAGTGGGAGTATATGTGATATACATTTTCATTATTCATTAATAAAAAATATATTATATTTGATTTCGATTTAATTTGAGTATATAGTTGAATGCGAAATCTTTATCCCTTGAATATTGAATATCCTTAATAGATAATCAAATACGTGATTTGATCTTGAAACTCTATTAATAGAGTGGATATTAATATTCTAAATGTCCCTAGTCAATTGCCATTGTGCATTGGGAAGCAAATGGTATTTGAGACTAGCATGTGAGTCAATTGATGACCAAGTTTTATGGGTCATGAATATAGAGATATAAAGTGGATCACATTGAATACATATTGGAGAACATTGTATTAGACAGACCTACTATGAGAATATTGTAGGCTTGTTATATAATGTCATCAGTATTTCTCATCACAATTATAGAGTATAGTCCTTTAACCTGAGTTTGCCATGGTTTCCTAGACGTGGAATGGCATGCTTTAACATTACCAAACGTCAGCCGTAACAGGTAATTATAAAGATAATGGCTGGGCATGTCATGAATCGTGCTGAGTGATGTGAGTAGACAAGATGGGATTTGTCTCTCTCATACAACGATGGTATGATTTCCTGGCCTTCCATAGAGTTGAGATTGTGAAATGCATGGCCATGCTCAAGTGAGTTGAAGAGTCAACTAATTGTTTTGACAGTTTAACTGCAGTATTGGGAAAATGAGTTTAAGCTATATAAGGATGATACTTGTTCTGCCTTATGCTTAACTTGGAAATCAAGTGACAAAGGGACTTAGTTTATATGATTGGTTCTAGTGTAAGTGGGAGATTGTTAGTGGTCTGCCCTAGGAATTTATCAAGGTTGATACTCTAATATTAGTTGTGTATTAGATTGTGTCGGAAAATCGACCTTCACTGTACTTAGGTAGTCATAATGTCTTGCTAGAGACCGCTTATGACTTGTGGACCAAAAAAAAGTTTTGAGCACACTGCTAATGTTTAGTGAATCTACAGGGTCGCACACAAAAGCGAACTAAGTTAATATTTTCTGTGCGTCGGGATCTACTTAGAATAAGAAGTAGATTTTAATTTATTTTCCTATTTAACTTATCTACGCGGTCGTGCGCGTTATGAGATAATGATTAAATGTACGATTGAAAGTGGACGGTTTGGCGGGCCCAAATCGCCCGGCCCACTTTTTTTACTTTCGCTGGATAATGAGGCTGTATAAATAGATAGAGAATCATTCTCTGTCTAGGGTTTTTTTCGCTATAGTATCGAAAATCAAAAGACGTTAAAGAAAAGAAACTTCAAGATCTTTAGCTAGCACTCGGATCGTTGGAGAATTTCGTTCGCGTGTGTGGATATCGGTAGAGGTGCAACACTCGAGGCGCTAATCCAAACACAATCGGTTGACGATTTATTTTCGATTTGCAAAAGATATGTTTCAAAATTCATTTTCGATTTCAATATAAACATAAATCCTATCTAGGGTTCTATATTCCACTGCGTTATTTTTCGTTGATGAACCCTACACATATAATGCTTTCTTTAATATACACACAACTCCATCCTTATTTTGCAAGGAATGTCCTGGAGGAAGATCCATATACACTTCTTCTTCTAAATCTCCATGAAGGAAGGCATTTTTTACATCCATCTGAAACAAAGAGCATCCACAATTAACAGCTACAGACAACAACACTCTTACCGTGTTCATTTTTACCACTAGTGCGAAGGTCTCTTTGTAATCTATCCCATATATCTGAGTGTATCCTTTAGTAACAAGACGAGCTTTATATCTCTCAATAAAACCATCACCATTATACTTGATTCTGTAAATCCATCGACATCCAATAGTGTTTTTCTCATTTGGCAATTGTACCAACTCCCAGGTGTGATTACGATCCAAGGCTTGAAGTTCATCTTTTATGGCGTCAATCCATACACCTTCATCCTTTGCTTCCAAGTAGCTAGTAGGTTCCTGTTGCTCCTCAATAGCAGATAAAAAATTGAAGTGGTTATAAGACATTTTGTCATACCCAATAAATTTCTAGATAGGATGATGAACTGTGTAATAAGTGGAGAAATCCCAAAGACATGTTGAAGGTCGAGTAACACGTGATGACCTTCGAAGTGAAATAGCTGTTGGCACCTCTTTTGCTGCATTTTCATTCATTATACCCTCAGGAACAACTTCTGGATTAGCAGCTGGGAAGGCATCACTGGTAGTGGTGATATCAGAATCACGTGAGTGGTCATGAACCACTTCTGGGCATGAGCTTGCAGAACCTGCAGGACTCTTGACATATGGCATCTCCTCCGGCAATATTGGGACAGGAACAAAATCAAGAGAGAATTCTCTATAGTCATCAGTGTACTCCCCCTGAGTTTGGTTCCTGTCAGAGAAGAACATGTGAGCTTCATCAAAAAACACATCACGAGAGATATATACTCGGTGGGTACTCGGGTCGTAACACTGGTAGCCTTTCTTGACGGAGGAATACCCAACAGACACACATTTCCTAGCATAAGGGTCAAGTTTACCACCGATTTGAGAATGAACATAGCAGATGCACCCAAATATCCTCAAATGAGAAAGGTCGAATTTCCGACCATGTAACACTGCCATAGGGGTCGTGTAGCCCAAAACCCGACTAGGGAGTCGGTTAATTAAGTAACAAGCCGTGAGAACAACATCAGCCCAATAGGTTTTTGGCAAGTGACAGGAGAACAATAAAGCCTGAGTTTCTTCAAGAATATGGCGATTTTTTCGTTCAATAATGCCATTATATTGAGGAGTACCAACACAGGAGGTCTGATGAAGGATGCCCAAGTTGTGTAAAAAATTTTGAAACTGTTGATTAGTATATTCAGTGCCATTGTCTGTATGGAGAACTTTCACAGCAGTATTAAACTGATTTTTTACCATGCTACAAAATTCTTGAAAGACATGAAGAACTTCAGTCTTTGACTTAAGAATATAAGCCAAGTAGCTCGAGATTTATCGTCAACAAATGTGACAAAATAGTGAAAACCTTCCTTAGAAATAATAGGAGAACTCCAAACATCATAATGTACTAAACCAAACAATTCAGTACATTTATTTGTGCTTAAAGAAAAAGGCAGTCTATTCTGCTTAGCAAAGTGACAGGGATCACAAGTGCTAGAATCATGATTGAGGGACAAGTCAAGAATATGGAGTACGCGATCAGAGGGATGACCCATGCGCCAATGCCATAAGCGAGACGTGTCGGCAACAGCCTTACTTGCCATCGAAACTGCAGGGTAAGACTCCAACATGTACAACCCATTCTTCAGTGTGCCTTCACCAATCATCCTCTTGGTAGTGCAATCCTGGAAGAGCACCTTTTGTGGAGTAAAAATAACATTGCAATTCCACTGTTTAGCACAATTACTGACTGACATCAAATTAGATAATAATGTAGGGACCAATGTTGACACCTAAATTTTGACTAACAATTTAGTGATTAATTACATAGAAAATTAGGGATTAAATTTTAAACCTTAAACAAAAATATCAAAATCGCATTGCATATAGTTTAGGATCATATAGTTTAATTGCATTCAATATCGGACCGGCGGCAGTGAGTAAGTTGAAAATCCATTACCTAAATCAAGCTCGAGTACCGAACAAAGCTCGTCTCGCTCGGAAGATGGGAGCCGAAAATCACAAGTCTAAAAAGCCTTGATTGTCTTAATTTGAGCTTAAATTAGCCCATCAAGCTTAATTAGAGAAAAGTCCAAATTAATTCGGCCCATTTGGAATTAAATAAAAGTTAAGGGATAAAAGTCTAAGCCCATTAGGACTAGGAAGCCCGGCCAATTAACTTAGGGTTGCGATATAAATATGTGATTATACCCTTCAATCAGGGGCTCTGAGAATTTCCAGAACAAAATTCCTGAGAGCACGAGAGAAACGCGTAAGGAATACGAGAGCACGACCGAGGATAGAGAGACAGAGTTGATCGTGCGTGGGTTCGACCACGCCAACTACGCTCGTGCCGCCCCGATGCTGCGCCAGTTGCTCACTGTCAGACCCGTGGCCGTGAGTCGCCACCGTTGCCGCCGCTGCCTTAACCCACACCTCTGCTGCCCGTGCCCCGTTCAAGCCTGCACCATCGAGAAGTCCCTACACAACGACGCTGAACCAGCCCTCTGACGACAAAGCCATCGAGCATCGCTTATTGCTCCAAGTTCAACGCTCACGACGTCACCGTTCTCCTTGTCTTGCCAACGCGAGACCGCAGTATCCAGCAATCGGCCTGATGTCCCTACATGACTAGATCGGCTTTCGTTTGATACACACGGAGGCATTGAAGACAGACAAGTGGAAAGCTTATTTGTGTGGGCTTAAGTAGTCAAAGTTTGATAATAAGAAGAAGACCATCACAAGACCAGCCAGATTCGGTCAAAAGCTGAAGGGCAACGACGCATTTGCTGCTCCCGAGTTAACCGAGAGCCCACTGTCGAGTCACGCCCCTGCTGTTGCGTCACTCTCGTGGCCGACCCCGTGGTCGCGAGTCAGTCCATTGCCGCCGCCTCTCATCGTTGCCGCCGCGTCTGCTCCACCCGGTCCTAATCTGCGGTCCCGGCAATTCAAATTTGGAAATATCCGCCAAATTAGGTATGATCGATATCTAATGTTTTTTAGAATATTTTAAATTCCTAGCTTAGGTTTTTTAAATATTCAGTGAATATTTGGTGGATTGCTAGATCTTAAAGATACTGCACGCAATATCCGCAAATTTCTAAAATACTCAAAATTAGGAATTTTTCCTAATTTGCCAACGTATTTGGACGACTATCCGACCTTATCCCTAAGGTACGATATGCGGTGATACGGAAAATCGTTATCTTATCTATAATCACTTGGATATGATAATAGATTTTATTTGTTTTTCAAATTTAAATAATAAAATTTATGTCGATATCTATAACCCTATAGATATGACCGTTAGTTTGATTTCTTTGCCTTATCTAAATTTGAAGAATCTTGCGAATTACGTGGATTGTTTGAATGTGGTTATTATCTTTGTTTGATTGCTTTCCTTTTAAATAAAGAAAATCCAAAAATTTGTTAGTTAGAATTTAAATTAAAAGTTTGCATGCTTAAAGAATCCTAAATATATCCAAGAGAGTAAGATAATTACTTGATTTAAATTGGGATTTAGAGTAGCATATTTCCTAGTTTAAATTAGAAATTATTTTAATCTTAATGGATTATTTAAGATATTTAATAATTTCGAATTTGAATAAAAATCCCAAAAAAAAGAATCACTTTAGGATAGATCAAATCATCTTCTCTAGGATAGATTGCATGTTAATTTGAGTAATTTTTAATTTTGAATTTCATTTGAAAATAACAAAAATAAATCATTTGTCCGTCATTAGAATTAAGTCACGTCGTCACATGATATATAGTTTGCATGTTAGGCTACATTAATCGCATGTTAATTTTTGCACGTCATTACATATAGGTTAGCTTTCATTTAAATAAGTGAAAATCCTAAAAAAAAAATTAAATGAACCGCTTGTTAATTAGAAATCATATTAGGATTGTTGATGTGATTTTCTAGCTAACAATATAGATGTTTACGTTGCTTCGAGGTAAGTAATTCTCCCAATCTTGTAATTTATTTAATGTTTTAATTATTGGGTGTTACTTTGGTGGTTTGCGCACATTAAGTTAAAATGGATCCAAACTGCATGCATAAATATTTTTTGAAAAGAAAATGTGCCGAAAGGGCGTTAGACTAAATCTAGCGTAATCAAGTCCCCAAGCTTAGAATCTCTGGTTCGTAGGAATAAAACATATTTCTCTATGTTTTATTTAGGTTTCTAATCGACCTACCACAAATAGATTAGTGGCGACTCCAAGTATGAAAATTTTTGCATGTTAAAAACTTAAACCCTGAGTTGCGAATTGGTAGGGTTTGGGAGGGCCCGAGTTAGGCTTAGTCTTAATAATCTATTAGCTTGAAAAAATTTAGGTCGCGACAACTAATAAAGCCTCAGACTGTTTTGCTAAAATTGGAGCTGTCCACTCCCTGTAGTAGGAACTTGCCCACCATTAGCAATAGTAATAGCAGGATGTAAGCTACTTGAAGTAATATTAGATAATACATAGGGAGAATGACACATGTGGTTTGTGGCCCCAGAATCAACTATAAACTGAGTGTGAGAAAGAGCACAATTAGCTTACACATTACCCGAAGCCTTAGCAAGATTTGCAGTGTTCGGGGTGGTAAAAGAAGCTTCTCCCTAACCATGGGTCTAAAGTAATTGTTGGACTTGAAGTGCAAGAGATTCCAACTGGGTCTGAAATTCTACCCCATTATTATGCATTACAATCTGAGCATTCGCACCTCTGTCTTTGGCAGGATGAAGGTGTGGATAAAGAACCCAACAACGGTCTTTAGAGTGCCCATCACGATTACAGTGATCGCAATGAAAGCAAACTGATTTCTTGGATTTTTCCTTGGCAAAACGCATACTGGACACCAAAGCACTAGACTCACCTTGCTGATTTTTTGGTGCGGCATTAATGGTAATTGTAGCATTGTGGGCCAAGTTTTCCCCCATGGCCGTGAGTGGAGGTGGAGCCAAATTCATGACCCGCTTACGGGTCTCCTCATTTTGTATAGTAGAGCACACCGAATTGAAGGAGGGAAGCACGGGACTTGATAAAATTTGTTTCCTGGTATCTTCAAACTCAGGCTTAAAACTTGCCAATACCTGAAAAATTTTATCTTGCTCTTCTCTTTTGATATAATCAGCAATTTTTTCGATGGCAAGTCGGAGTTCATCCCATTGTTTTTTCATGTGACCCAGATGTTCAGTAAAGGATTGATTCGCACCTTGCTTGGAATAAGCCAAACCTTGCTGCAATTCAAAAATTTGAGAAGAATTATTAGCTTGGCCATACATCTCATCGAGAGATTCCCATAGAGCTTGAGCAGTATCAGAATAGGCAAAGATCTCATATATTTAAGATTCCATAAAATTGAAAAGCCATGTCATGACATTGTGATCATTAGCTTGCCATTCCTCAAAAGAGGGATCAGACTCTTGAGGAATTTTTGTTCGACCAGTGAATCGACCCAATCGAGATCGTCCACCAAGGGCAATCATGACAGCTCGGGACCACGGCAGAAAGTTCCTCCCATTCAGCAACAAGGATGTGAGTCGCTGACTGTGTGCCTCCTGCACAACGGTCTTTGATGACTTCGCAATAGCTTCTTCTTTTTCACTCATGACTCAAAGCAAATAAAAAATAACCAATGGGAAATTGCAACAATCCGCGTTGAAGCAGCGTGCAGCAATAACACAAGCATGCCACCAGAAAATCAGTAGGATGTTACTCGCTCTGATACCATATTGAATTTTAGACAATCACAAAATAAATAACACACAAGAATTAACGAGGTTCAGCAATAAGCTTACGTCCTCGGACAAATCTCTCACGGTGTTTCTCTTCTTTTTGTCGTGAGTTTTGCTTTGCCATTATTCTTTCTTTTTATATAGAATTAGGTTGCTACAACAAAGGTAACATGCAACCTCAAATAGGAAAACACTCCTAAATAGGTAGTAAGATAAAATATACAATATTGACAATATCTCTTTTCCTAGGATAGGAGATCCAATCCCGCAATAGGATTGACTCAATTGACAAGAAGTATAAAGATTTAGGACTGAATTGGCAAAAGAGCAATAGGTTTATGACTTTTTTGGACAATTTTCCCATCCAACTGATGATGTTTCACCGCGCGTTAGAACAACACAAAATAAGGGTTAGTAAAGCCCAAGAAAAGGTTAGGTGACGATCTAGTCAAGTCTTCCTTAACGAGCCCTGCTCCGAGCATATCAAGGCAGAACTCTCTAAATCGTCCCAAATAAACGGCATTAAACCTTATCTCACCAGTAACCTTGAGTTAACCCTACAGAGGTTGTGTAGGGTTCCGGTTGCATGAAGCATACCTACAGTAGATCTTTGGTATAAGCCTTCCATAGTAAATATGGAAAATTATAATGAAGAATAATGTAGATATATACATGATAAAAATAAACATCTATAGATACAATACGCAAAGGATAAGGCACCGGCCCAATGACGGTTCCAGAAGCATGCTTCAATTGCCAATGCATCGCTTCAAGAGTACCACAATATAACCATTTGGCAGGTACATAAAAAATTTAAAAAAATTTAAAAAAAATAAAAAGAGATGCAAGCATCTATTTCAAAAATGATACTTTCATAATTTTAATTTAAGTAGTGAGAGACCTTTGAGATAAGCAAAAGGAGTGGGCATAATCTTGGTGAGCATGTAGGAGCGTGCTTTTGCTACTCATCCATTACTGCACGAGATCGTCTGCTTGTGGGGCTGACACTTCCACTTCGACTAATTTTAAGTGCTGTCAGCGCTTTTTGTATTTCCATTGTCATTGCACTATCCACACTCCCAGACGATAGCTTCTTGTGAGACTTTTGCAAATGCAGTTTGAGGGAGCTGCTGCTGAGGCCGGCATTCTTCCCACAGATGGAGCAAACTTTCATGACCGGTTTTCTTTGTTGCCATTCCATAGAGACCTTCCCATGCAACTTCCTGTCAAGATCCAGAAGGATTCTAGCAAACCCATCATTCGGTTGTGCTCGCCGATGAGCTCGTTTAAGGATATTCCATGCTTCTAACAGAGTGAAATTTCTACATAACGAGAGAATTTGCATGAGCATTCCCCTTTAAGACAATGAACACAAGCATAGAAACAAATGCTGAAAGCTTGATCATTTGCTATCGTTGGGATTCTAAAAGATCTGTACCACATTGTGCGAAGGTGAAAATATATTCACAGTAGAGATTTACGTTTGTCTTTAATAAACATGTTAATTTGTATATTCCTAAAGTTATAGACCTCACATATGAACCTAGACTTGTAAACCGAACGAGAATTGTAATAGTTAACTAGTCTGTTAGTTAAGCACTCAGATACCAGTAAAGTAGCGTTGAAAGAAGTGTAAATTGCACTGAAAAAGAAAAAGCTTGTGACTTGACTGGTTTCCAGTTTCAAATAAATGTCTATTTCACACCATGTAAACTAATGTTTGTGTTAAAAACTTAAGATTTCTAGACTACGATCACCTCCATTTAAGATACGGATATTCTTTAATTCATTCCTGAGTCAGATCCTGATATGACTACACTTGACAAAGACAATAGTTTCATGTTCCCCTATTCCACTGTGTTAAAAGACGCCACTTACTTCCTGAGCATCAAGTAAGCAATCACCATTGTGGCACTTCTGCTTCTACCTTCAAAGCAATGAACAAGCACCTTCCCACCTATCTGCTCTACATGATCAATGAAATCACATGCTTCAGCGAAAATACTGCTGATATTGGTCTCTTCATCATCACTTATCTGTTGAAGTAGTGTAAGCAGTGTGTCATGAGAAGGCACTATGTGGACAAGAAATCCAAAACTCATGAGAAATCCAAAGGCATGCATACAAAAGCAAGCATCATGATGAAAAGTGCTTGTCCTCAGTGCTTGTGATCATGTGTAGGAACAACATTCATCGTCCTGCAGTTGAACCACAGGCAAATATTGCCAGAAAAAAGAAAGCTTAACAGAAAAGAACGCTTTAGACTTCTGTCATTTTTTCTTGTAAAAGGAACAGAGAGTATGAAAAATTAAGCAAAAAGTTTATGAGATAACTTGATACAGTGCATGAAGTAAACTTCTCAGGCTATGATAACCATTTGCCAGGAGGAAATTAAGCAATTTGATAAGTGATAATATCACAGTGTAGTAGTGACCCAGAGATGAAATGTCCACTCAGACTTCAAGTAAACAATTTATGTACTCACAGAGAAGTTCTTGTACTTAAACAGATCGGGATACTGAGAATCTGATTGTCCAATTTCATTGGAACACAAACATAAAACGTGGGTGATGTCTAAATGTTGCAGTGTAAAAATTGATCTTGCTGCCAAAGCCCCACCAATAAACAAGCTACTTGTAATTGAAGATGGCCTCTCCGTATTTGCTGCTTCAGAAATTAATGCTATCCTTTCAAGAATGTGTTCCAGTCTAACCTATGAGCACAACTGAGTGTATTAGAAAGAATATATGCATCAGGAAATTGATTGGAATTGAAGTACATCTCTGCGGAGGAATAAGGTGATTGTTCATTGTACCTTCAATTCATAAGCATCAACAACACTATTATTATCATTCCCCTCAAAAAATCCTGTGTTGAAATTGTTTTCCTGACAGAGTTTTACAGCATCATTCTTAAGCATCTCATTCCACTGCTCCAAATCCTTACTTGATTCGGCATCAACCTGAAAGACTGACTTGTGAGCTCAATGTTTTGCAATAGTAGAGGTGGTAATAAGAGAAGATCAATCCATTTAGCCACAGAGTGTGGACCTACTAAACATTACTGGCCGATGGTATTCATGAATTAAGATCAATTTTATCCCATTGAGAAATTGAACATTTCAGCAGAAGCTAAAGAACTGTCACGATTGTGCTTGGCCAAGTTCAACGACAAGGTTAAATGCAAACCAACCTTAGCATACTTATGAAAGTCACGTAACTTTGCCGTCAAGCGCAGGCTACGAAAGGGCTCTCCACTCCCTTTGCAAAATTTTCCGTGCCAATTTTCTCGTGAAAGAGGAGAACTAGAATCCAAGCTTTCTTTATTTCCTGAAGATGACCTCAGTGCGGTTCTCTGCAACTCTGAATCACCTAAATCTGTATGCTGAGAAGTACCCCGTTCCTTATTAGACGAAGAGCTAGGAACACCAGCAGCTCCTGAGGGTGACTCAGGGACCACCAGGTCATCTTTGTCAGAATCCCCCAAAGATGTCTTGTTAATTATGTTAAAAAACGATCGTGATAAGGATTCCAGTTTTTGGTGAAGAGCAAGTAAAAAAATATGGAAGCCTTGCAGGTCCCTCAGAGCAGCACGGAATCCATTGCGAAATTCATGGACAACAGAGGCAACCTCAGCCAGACACATCTCCTCCATATTTTCACCATCCTGCAAAGGAGGTGACCCTAACCTGCCGCCGCTTATTTCATGCAACATGTTCGAAGCGTACTCACAACTATTGAGAAGCAGCTCAACCAACTTGGGATAATTTGCTTGGTCATTTGCCCGTTTTCCATGCGGAGGTCGACGCGGCACACCAGAGTCAATTGCCACAATGTGAAAAGCAGATGATGTTGACTCATTTGACATCCCACTCTTTTGGCTCATATTGCCAGATTTTGGTGATTCAGTGATGTCAGAAAGGTCGGAAGTCTGTGATATGAGAGCAGAATTATGAGCACTCAATCTACTGTCAACAGATGTTGCCCTCCTTTCATTCTGAAGAGCTCTAAGGACCCTTGGTCTATACCTCTGGACCGCAGAATCAAAAGCCTCCTCCAATGCATCTGCCCCTGTCGAAGCCATCTTGTCAGCACATAATAGATTGGCAGGATTTCCACGCCACCGTAGCTGACGACAAGGAAGTCTGTCTTCATTTCTGATGACAAGGTCCAGCATCAAGACCCTGCCAAGAGCTGCTGCTGTCTTTTCTGCAGCTTCCCGAGACTCAAATGCAGTTGAACTCTCCAATAACGGAGACCCGTGCACATAACTGTTCAAAACAACCATCTACATCAATTTAAGGGGAAAAAATTTAATGCTGGAGGCATTCCGGAGAAATTTCATGTTATCTCATGCTTTCTCTTGTGGCCATGGGGAGGATCAAAGAAGCACATTGTGCAACTGCCATGGTATGATGGAGACCATAATCTGGTGTGATAAGATAATGAAGAACCAAAACAACTGAGACTCATATGATAAAACATATGCCCAATCTACCAAAATATCCAATAATGTGAGGTAAGCCAATAAAAGAATATTCCATAGTACAGTATGGAGGAACACACCTCATCAGAAGAAGGCATCGACTGAGCTCAAGAGCTTCCAAGAGTTCTGCACATGTCACTTCACCAATTTCGTCTCCCTCTGAAATTGCCGTCGTTTTTGCTTTCTCCGCGGCTTCCTTTATTTGAAGCCATTCAGGGCTAGAATTATGAACGACTCTGGCCTGCGATACTATGATACGGTAAATTCTAGCAAGAACAGAGGTTATAAAAGATAAAGCTGCCTAGAGATCGGAAGAGATGGACTCAATGCCTAGGGGATATGTTTCATCCTACAAAACAACCTGTGGAGTTTGGATGCCCAACCACTTTGCAAATTCATAGCCAAGGCGTTCAGATTGTGTGGCCATCCTAGACGATGATATCTTTATAACAGCAACAGCTTCCTTCGGAAATGCATCACCAATACTAGGCAGATTAAATAGCCCAAAGAAGACAACTCCCCCGGAATTGACAGTCACCTGCCGCAACAAGTATTAAATTTTGAGAATAACATACAATAGAGCAAGGGAGCAGGTTAACTTTTACAAAGAGAAAAGAAGGATCCGTTCACTGTGAAAAGGCTCAAAAAGGTTCTCCTAAACATTAATAAATTTCCCAGTTCTGCATTGTTTATCATCAACTGCATTGACTAGAGGATTATGTTGAAACAAAGCCAGGAAGAAGGCATGAATGTATCCATAGCTCAACATATAAGAAACAGACAGAGGAACTCTGTAGTTTCACTAATGTATCCCATGGATGCAATTCGCATATGCCTAACAAAGGGCACTCCAATGTGAAAGGTCTATCAAGGAAGACATGACTATGTCTTGGAAATTGCTAAAAGAGCCCTGAAGACAGCGAAGTAAAATACCTACCATTGAAAACACTACTCATGAAGAGTAGCACAGCTTGTGCTCATCACGTGCTTTAGACAATAACCACTCAGAGTAAGAAGTACGGATGATCCTTAAGCTAATCTCCAAACTTCTGTCAATTGGAAATTGATAATGGATCCTTACTGTCGAATTAACCACAGATCATGCGAAAACTGTCCAACTTTGTTTATTCCGAACATCTCGTTTCTCACTATTAAAGGCATGAGATATCCGTCTGCCCACAGGGCTCACCCACAACCCATATCAAATTGTTCGTCCAGACTATAAACAGAAATACCCGGTAAAGTTTGCCACATCAACGCGAAGACATTACACAAATCTATAATCACCGAAAGTTGCATTCTTCATAAGGAATTGTTGCAATGAAGCAACTTTCATAGCACGGTAGAACCATTCTCAGGGACTCATCTCTTTCAAACTGAAAATCAAGTAACTCAGGCATTTAGTTTAAATGTCGGCAGGTACTAGTAATCAACCTGTCATGCGTACCATACCGATATTGCAACAAAGACAACATCCATTATAACAGAACATCTCTCAATACGAGGAAGGCAGTACCTCGAGAGCTTTATTCATTTCATCCTCGGAATGTTCAGTGCTACTGCTGTGTTCAGTGTGGTGAAGAGAGGACAACATGTCCCATGAGAAAGAGCTTGACTCAATAGTAAGCATTGCAGCTTTCCCTAGTCTTTCCCACAAACTAATTTCTGAGAACTGTTCGGGGGATAGACTAGAATTTGAGTCAACAGTCGAAGCTTCCGTCCTGCATGATCTAGCAGTTTGTTACTTAACACATTGGACGCTCTCGGTTTGAGACTGATACCCACTGGTAATGCACTCACATTCGTCCCTACATGTTAGCAAGAAACACTTGTTCGTCCATTAATGGAGATATACATAAGAGAAAGGGGGTAATACGAATACCCAGATTGTGGCACGGTATCATGGATACGGTGGGGGCGATGGGGGAAGCCAGAAGATGGGTAACGGCCACTGCGCTTGCGCACCAATTCCAGCCACTGGCTGAACCTGTGAGCCGGACCCGTCGTAATATCGCCCAACATATACAAAAACTGCAAGGACATAACGGGGTTGGGCATTGGGTGGAATTGGATTTAGCTTTCTTGGGAATGCGGAGTGATGAAGAAGAGTTACCCGAGAAGTGACGGTAAGGTGTGGCGGAGCCTCAGCCTCCTCCAAAGTTCCCAGATCCAACTCCTTGTCTTCCTCTTTATCCTCCGAATCCCGCACGGGCTGACAGAGCAAGATCAAAGCCACCACCACCTAAGTTTCTCGGGTATATGCATCAGAGGAAGAGGAATGTGAAGTGAGTATATACCTGGACCTGTGGTCGATGAAGATGGTCTTCCGTCTGCTCTTTAGACATCCTTCGGCTTCAGTCCCACCACCACCACCACCACTTTTTGCTCAGTTGAGGTCGCTGCTGAAGATGGTTTTCCTTCTGCGGGGTCTTTGGAACGAGAGAGACAACGAGGCACTCCACCTTTCTTTATTGGAAATGATGATGAAATCACGTTGCTGCGTATGTAGTACGGTTTTGCACACCACTGATGGACATGGACTCGGACGGTGTGCTGCTGCTTGCCCCCGTCTCCTCCTTTCTTCTCTGTTTTTCGCCCCTCGGCAGCTTCATAAAAGAAAAATATAGTAAGGCGAGTACACGTAGAGATTAATTTGCATATGTCGATAACAACTTTCTTGCTTATAGCCTTCATTTAACCTCGAAGATGGCTAAAATGGAAAATTATAAAAATTAAATCAAACTTTAAATTAAGTTTAGAGTCTTCTAACAATGAAATTAAATCACCCACCCATCGGTGGCCGCGTTGATTTGCGCTCAGTTCCTTTCACGAGAGGTCCTGGGTTCAAACTCGCCCATCGGTGATTTAAGTGGGGGGTCGTGACGGTGGGATGCTGCGCTAGCCCCCCTCGAGGACTAGTCGGGCATCACCGCTGGTTTGAGCCCTAGCTCGCCGGTCGCGCGGACACCTCGGTTATCAAAAAAAAAAAATAATGAAATTAAATCGAATTAAATTAACTTCTCAAAAGCTTTATGTTTACATAAAAATTTTGGTATTACCACGCAAAAACCCGAAACTTCTTTTATTTGGTCTCAAATGATTGAGAGATGGCCAAATGCATTGCCTTTGTATCGATAGATTTACCGAATCATAGCAAGGAATTCTTTAGGAGAAAGAAATTTAAAAGTCCACATAATGGCATCTAGCTGCTGGCAAAGTACCGAAATATTTTATTGCAATGAGAAGATGAGTATTCTTACTATATACAATCCTAGTGGTATTCTTAAAGGAGACTCTATCAGTGTTTTTCCCCTTTTGCAATGTGTAACTCCACATTCTGTGGTCCTATAGCATAAGATATGAGATTCATGAATATTGTTAAATATTGTTATATCTTATTCATTATCTCGTGAATCGCAATAATAGAGTCAAATATTTTCATATCTTATCATATCCATTATTTTGCATGAACAATGTATCGATGTAAATGAACCTATAAATTAAAAATGAAGATTGATAAGAATTTCTCATGAGTCATTGTTAAAGAAATCACAAATATACAACTAGAGTTTGTTGACACCTAAATTTTGCCCAAATCATTTAGGGTTTTATCGCATAAAAATTAGGGTTTAATTTTTAACCCCTAAACCAAAAAATTTTCATTAAATTTCATCGCATGTAGACATTAGGCCCATTTACATTAATGTAGCATATTAGAGCATATTTCCCATTTTTCATTTTTCAAAAATCAAAGAAAAAGAAAGAAAAGGAAAAAGAAAAATTATTTTTTTAAAAAAAATAATAATAATAAAAAGGGGGGAGGGCCAGCGTTGAAATTCAACGCTGGCCCACCGGTTTCCCTCTGCTTCCCCCTTGCGTGAAGCAGAGGGAACGAAGCAGGCGCAGAGGCCAGTCGGGGCGAGGGGACGCCGGCGCGTTCCTCGGCTCGAGGCCGGCCGCGACAGGCTGGCGATGGCAGGCGCCAGGCGCGCCTGCCGGCCATGCCGCGCGGGCCGGCCCCTTAAAGCCGAGAACGGAGGGGGAACCGAGGGGGGATCTGAAAGAAAGGGAGAGAGAGAGAGCTCGTGAGGGAGAGAGCGTTCGAGAGAGAGGGTGGAGGCTGAGCGGGTTCCCGTCGAGGATCGTCACGCCTCGACCGCGGCCGGCGAAGCTCCGGCAATTTCTGTGGTAGGTCCGGCGCCGAGCCCCGTCGTTTTCTTTTCCGGTTCGATTCAGAGCAACCTCCCGAGGATCCCTGTTCGGGGACGTGCGAGGCGACCGGACGTACTCCGATCCGAGGTCGCCGCCGTTCGCCGTCTCCGAGCCGGGTAGGGAGCGCCACGAAAGTACCCCCTCCCCTGTTTTATTTCTTTCTCCTTACGCTCTGTTTTCTGGTGCCCTGTTCGCCGGTGCTCACTGGCCGGAGCTCGCGGCCGTCCGGCTTGCGCGAGTTCCGGCCAGTGACGCCCTCGGCTTGGGTTTGCTTGTCTGCACATTGTTACGTGTGAATCTCGGTCGCGTTTGAGTCTCGGTTGTGCCTGAAATCCTTTGTTCTTGTCGCGCGCACCAACTGTTTGTCGATTTGCCCGACCCCTTTCCTTGCTTGTCTTTGTTGTGGCTGCGATTTTGGGAGGCGCCTGTCGGTCCCGGTGCACCGTCGGTTGTCATCAGGGTCGGGGCGCGTCGTTCGACGGCCGAGCACGGGCTCAGCCGTCGAACCGGGAACCTCGGCCACGAAGGCCGAGGCTCGGCGAGGCGCCGGAGCAGGGGTCCTGCCGCGGAGCGTCCGTCGAGTCCCGGCCGGCCGCGGCAGCTCCAGTCACGGCGCCGAGGCGTCGGCCACCGGCTGGCCGGCGAAGGGAGGATGGCCGCGGCAGGCGCGGCGAAGGCGCGGCGCGGCCGCGACTCGGATCGGCAACCGGGTCGGCAAGTCGGGTCGGTCGCGGGCGTGCCGGGTAGGGTTCCCGCGAGGCGGGTCGGCGGCCGCGAACCGGGTCGGAAAGTCGGGTCGCGGACCGGGTAGGTTTTCTCGCGAGCCGGGTAGTTTTTTTATGGGTGTTGGGCTCAGTTTAGGCCCACTAGGTTTTTTTAGATTTTGGGCCATTTCGCGCGCGGGCCGAATCTGGGTTTTAGGCTAAATTGCGTTTTTTTTTGGGTTTTCTATTTCTAGTGGGCCTTGGGCCTGCGTTTCTTTTAAAAAATTTTGGGCTGGGCCCCTTTCTTTTTTATTTGTCCGGTCGGGCTCAACAAATGAGCCCGATCCGGTCTTGGCCCCGGGCCGGCGTGCCCGGGTTAGTCCCGGTCCGGGTCGGACGTGGAGATCCGACCCGGACCCGGTTCCCTTTTTGTTTTATTTTATTTTTATATTGTATTATTTTAATATTTTAAAAATTAATTAAAAATTCAAAAAAAATCGAAAATGTTTTAAAAATAAAAAAAAGGATTAATTAAATAAAAATATTTAAAAATAAAAAAAATAAAAAATTTCAAAAAATTTCGAAATTTTTTTTTTAAAAACATTAAAAAAATTCAAAAACAATAAAAAAAAATTTCAAAAAAAAAATAATAAAAAATATTTTATTTTTAAATTTTTCGAAAAAATTTAAAAGAAATTTAAAATTAAAAAAAAATTTAAAATTTTTAAAAAAAAATCAAAAAAATCAAAAAAATCAGAATTTTCATATGTGTCTCGGAATTGGGTCTTCTTGCCCTATTGTGTGGTTAATGTCATTTTTGATTGCACGTCACTTGGTTCACACACTTTGAATTGTGCATTTAAATTAGCCTCGTATGTAGTTGATTATGCATGTCTAGGTTTAGATGTTAATTATTGCTTTCCTTAGCTTAGTCAGGAATGAAATTTTGAGACTCCCGATTAGCGAGAGCACGTTAGGTGGTGAATTGAACAAGATTAGGTACCGAAAGGGCACTAATTAGCCGATTAGTGTAATCAAGTCCCCGTACCCATTGAATCTCTGGTTCGTAGAAGTGAAGCTTTTCTCCCGTGCTTTGCTTGGGTGTCTAATCGACCCACCAAAAACCGATTAGTGGCGACTCCTAAATGAAATTGATTTGCATGTTAACAACTTTAATTTAAGTCGCGAATTGGTATGAGCTTGGGAGAGCTCGAGCTAGGTTTAACCTAGTAATCCATTAGCCAGCCCCCTTTAGGCCTCGGGGCCGGTTCGGGAAGGTCGCGACAGAGTTAACCTCCATCAATCAATTCATTCAACAATAAGAAGAAATGTATGTCGAATCTAGTAAAATAGAGAAAATGATTATTCACCTTTGTGATTTCGAAATGTTTTGTACTTTTACTCTCTTGTCACTTATGTAAAACTCAACATAAATTACCGATAAGAAGAGCTTCGGCTATTTTGCAACTTTCGTAGACTTTTAATGTGAACTCGAGAACAACGGAGCAAGAAGAGCTTAAAATCTCTTTCTGTTTTAGTGAAGCTTTGAACAAAGAACCATGGAAGAGCCATGAAACTTCGACATAAACTAGAGATACGTAGAAGAAGGAGACGGAGTGAATTAGAAAGATTAGTTTCAAATTTGAATTTGTTCATTTAAAATGAGGATTCTTCCACATTATTTTTATTTACTTTTCTCTAGTTATTTTTCCTCTCTTTTTGTTTTTTATTCCCTTCCATCACTCATCAATAAAAATTTTATCAAATAATAAACTATACTAATTTACCTATAATATGTAATAGATATAGATACTAAATAAATACGCATGTGGAGAATATATATATTATAGAATATAAATTCAAATATACAAATAAAAATATGAAAATAAAAAAATTGTTCATTATTTTTATATTATTTTGAATTTCCTTTTTATATTAAAATCTAAATATTATTTTATATTTAAATATTTAATTTTTTTAATTTAGGGTTAATACCACGAAAAATTTTAAATTGGCATGCTTATGACAAATTACCCCAAATTAGCATTTTGACCACCAAAAACCCTAAAATGTTACACTTGTGACAAATTTACTTACCGAGTTTGATGACATGTGGCAGTTGATAGGTGCATTAATTTGAGATTTTACCCTTTGTTTGCCATAAGTATATCGGATTGTGAATTTTCATGGTATTAATACAATTTAACGGAAATTAACGGAGGGTAAATTTGTTACAAATGTACCAATTTAGGGTTTTTTATAGTTAAAAAATTAATTTGGGGTAAATTTGTCACAAATGTACCAATATGGGATTTTTAGTGATAAAAAAATTGGTTTCGGATAAATTTGTTATAAGCATACTAATTTGGAGTTTTTCATGATATTAACCCTTTAATATAATACATTTGTTATTCAAGAGAAATAGATTTTATGTCATGGATATAAAAAATCCTACCTACCTACCTTTATCCTACCTCCTTATGAAATATTTTTATCCGAGCAATATTCCCTTTATATTCAACTTCATCTTATCTTAAACAGGAACCAAATGCAGTTTTTGATAAATTTTATCGTATCTCGACTTGTATCTTAGCTACCCAACGTAGCCTCATCGTTTTTACTCCAAATAATCATTATGACATCTTCTTTTCTCTTTGATAATAATCCTTTATCGAAAAAAAACAAGGGAAAAGAAGAAAAAAGGATTCGGTGCACCCAAGAGTAGCCCTCATCATGCCATCACTTATCAATCCAACGGCATTTCTCGCCCCATCATCGGATTGAGATGTTCAGACGTGGGTCTGACTCCTCCTAGAAGGAGAAGAGGGAAAAGCAATCGACACGGCGTCGTCTCATTGTCAACGCCGCCACCCATTTTTAACCGAATTCCACGCTCCCGCTGCCGGAGACCAGCAAGGAACCCACCCACCCACCCATCTCGGATGGATCGGCGGAGGACGGAGAGCCCCGTCTACTCCCGGCAATGGAGCGGCGGCTCCAGCAGCACCGGCTCCTCCTCCCCCGCCATGTCCCCGGCGCATCCCCACTCCCGCTTCCCCCACTCTCACTCCACCATCAAGCGCACCCAGAACGTCGCCGCCAAGGCCGCTGCCCAGCGCCTCGCCCAGGTCATGGCCTCTCAATCCGTCTCCGGCGGCGACGACGACGACGACGACGACGACGACGAGGACCTCGGCATTCGGTTCAGAGCTCCCCCGCCTCCTGCTCCCTACTCCAGCAACAACAACAACAACGCCGCCGCCTCCTTCCCTGCGATTTCCGTCGCCAGGCCTAACAGATCTCCTTCCCCTGCGGTATGTATTTCCCCTCCGATTCCGCCCGTCTGCATCCATCCAGTCCCTGCTTCCTCGCGTCAGCTGATCTGCCTCTTCTCCGTTCCGATTGCTCGGCGAGCTTCGGAGGCGCTGATCACATTTTTCTTTTTCTGTCCTACTTATTAGTTAGGTCGGAACTTTGTAGATCATGCCACATCAGTCAGGTCCACTTCAGCTGGAAGACCGTCCATGTCTGTTCGTTCCACTCCGTTGGTGCCGCCTAGCAAACCGACCCTCAGGACTCCCGTTTCCATTCCCCCTATCGAACCCCCTACCAGAAATAGCAGAGAGGGCAGAAGGTAAAGCAACTCCTTCGTATCTTACAGACTCGGATCTCTTGAGTGTAATCCAGCTCACAGTAGCTTCTCTTAATCGTGCTGTTTAAACGTGTCCTGCGCTGCGTTGTCACTTTGTTGAAGTTATATGCAAAAGGCTCCTCCTCATCTGCCATTTGCATTTGTTGTTTAGTCCTATTTGGGCTTTTGGTTCCAAAAGAATGCTATGTTATATTCACGGACTTCTTGTACTTGAAAACATTGCTGTAGTAACCTTGCACGCCCTCAATTGTGATAAGAAATCGTTATCCTAGGAATTGCTGCCTCGACCATCTTGTGCGTGTAGTCAAAACCTACGATGTTTGCCTCTACATGATATACCTTGCTGGAATCTGCTGTCCAACCCACAATGCACGAGATGACATCACGAGGAAGAATGGATTTCCTTATATTCATCAATGGCCAAATGTGTGTAGCTTATAATCTTAGCATCAACCCTCACCGCGGGAACCAGATGTCCTCTGTCTAGATCTTTCTTCAAAATGAGACGTCAGGGTACCTAATGATGTCCTGAAACCATAAAGTAGTAACATTATGTATTGCTTACCACTATAGATGAACTGTTCGAGAGTCTCTATGAATTACTGCATAACTGTTTCCTCTTAATGTGCTTTCTGGTGTCTTTTACGACATTGTGGTTACAGCAGTTTTGAGGTTCATCCGTTTGATTGCAAAATCTCTGGAGGATGATGCATTTCTTGTTAAATTTTACCATTTCAAAAGGAGTTATGGTGATGAAATTCATCTTGTTGTTTTAAATGAGCAATTATTTTCTATCTCCAAATGAAAGCTAATTTGCAAAAGAAGTCATCTATGACCATGTATTGCCAGTTCTTTCACCTCAAGAACTAGGGTCTGGCTTGGTGGTACAACCCAATAGGACTTGGATTCATTCCCTATCGCACTCCCCCTATGCATGCATACAAAAGAGTTCTCTCCCCTGTAAATATCTCTTTTCCCGTGCCATATTAAACAAAGTTCTCTCAGCTGCATGTCTCTCTCTAAGTCAAATTAGGAGGGAGTCAATTCTGAACCACTTCCTGCTCTGCATACATATTCCCAGGGCATTGTTGATGTTGTAGAATTTTTTTCATAAATGTGATCCTCAATAAGTCGCCGTGTCGATAAAGCCAGTTATTCTGCAGCTAGCTAAAAGCATGTTACCATTGATTGTATTGTTTTGGTTATATGAGGTTTGTTTTTGTTTTCTGCTTTGGACTATGATTGCAGGTTTGCTTCTGATGTGGGACAAAAGAACTTAAAGGACACCGGAGATCAGCATGAAGCTTCTGCTCTTCGAGATGAAGTACATCATCTCCATCAATTTCTGTCTTTTTATGGATCAACTGCATTTTAGAAGCTATGAGATGATCTGCTTAAAGCTGATACATAATACTTTCTTTTTACAGCTCGATATATTACAAGAAGAAAATGAAATGATAGTGGACAAGGTTTTCTCTTAATCAAAATAAAATTAACCTTTTCACACTATTTCATATTTTTTATTTTCATATTGAGGCTCTCTGCTGCTTGCAGCTACGGCGTGCTGAAGAGAGACGTGAGGAAGCAGAGGCCAGAGCTAGGGAACTTGAGAAACAGGTTGCCAATGATTCTTCTTTCTTGTTTCATAGTAATTTGGTGGTTTACATGGTGAGATCATTACATCGTATCCTGCTGCCACTAAGTGCAAGTCCAAACCAACCTTATGTGAGTTTAGTAGAGTGACACACTGTCTTCATCTCTATGTAGGGAGATTAGACTTGGTGTCTATATTTGCTGAAATTATGGGTTTGGCTACAACCTTTTGGATTGACTAGAGCTATCTAGATAACATCTAGAGCATTTCTTCTTCCTGGTTACGGTTGATCTGCTCATTCGTTGTTATGGGGGAAATGGGAAGGTAGAAGGAGAGACTCTTCCCAAAATGACGTTCTTAAAATCAGACAGGAGTGGCTGGTTCTGCCAGTTGAATCTGTCCCCTGTGCAGTCATAAAAATCAGTTTGGTAAAAAATTTCGGACTGAACTGTTTTGACCAAAGGTTGAATCCGTGAACCTGAAGCTTGGGCTAACTATGCAAACTTTTCTCAAAATAATTGGGGCTGGACCTGGACCAGTCAAGCTCCAGCCCTTTTGGTCTAGTAGTAGCAGTCTGAAGCAAAAATCAGAACTTGAAGCAGTATGATTGTCAAACCCATGACCTTGCATGGAATCAGAATGGGACTTGGGATTTGTCATGACAACTATTATTGTCATTACATGAATTGAACATGTGATGTGAGCTAGCATTGACCCGGCTGTACAATTGGAATAAACCGTTGAAACGTGACCTGGACACTAGGTTGGTTGTTTGACATGTCCAGTTTTGAAAACATTGCCCCAGCACATGCGTAAGTGTATTTAAATGCCTTTGTAAAATGTGACTGGTGTGGAGTCTAAAGTGGTGAGTACTATTACTCACAAAACGGTGGCAAGTAGGACTGAAATAGAGGAACATAGCAATAAGCTCTTTTCCTTTCTGTAGGTTCAATATATTAATTGGTAAGAATTAGATAGGTCAAACTTCAGATAGATGGCTTGGAGATCTTGAACAAAAACCAGCTATGCAGTTTTGGCAGGCATCAAGTAGCTCTCTCCTACTCTGTCATGTGATCGGTTCGAACAGTAGCTGGTCGTTCACTGGGGCAGAGATCTGTTGTTGTAGCATCCTATGGTTGCTTTGGTGAATGCGCTGATAAATATTTTTCAAGGATGTATAGTAGTATGTATAGTTAATGAAATAAATCCACATTCTCAGGTTGCTGCCTTGGGTGAAGGTGTATCCCTTGAAGCTAAACTGTTGAGCAGGTATATTTTGCTCTCTTGGTTGTGTTGTTTTTGAGACGCATAAGCTTCTTTTTTACTGTTTTTTAATCTGATTGTAGGAAAGAAGCAGCATTACGACAAAGAGAGGTAAGTGTTGAATATTCCAGTTCTGGGACAAACAGATCTGTTGTGCAATGTTATACCACAATCCCACCTCTCTACAATTTTACAGGCTGCACTCAAGGCTGCAAAGCAGACAAAGGACGGAAGAGACGAGGATATTACATCCCTTCGTTCAGAAATAGAGGCAAAAATCTCTGAGCTCTGATGGTTATAAAGTTTTTATTTTGTAAGTTTTTGATTGGTTTTAAAATTGAAATTAGTGTTAAAATGTTGATCTATGTAGAGCTTAAAAGATGAGGCAGTAGCATCTGTTGAGCAACTCCGAGAAGCAGAATCTGAGGCCAAGGCTTTACGTTCAATGACTCACAGGATGGTTTTGACTCAAGAAGAGATGGTATGTTCTGCAAAGTAGTCTGTTAGATGAATGATCAAATGTTTGTACCTGATCAATTGTCTATTTCTCTCAGGAGGAAGTTGTTTTGAAAAGGTGTTGGCTAGCTCGATATTGGGGTCTAGCAGTGCAGCATGGTAATCATTTAGAGTTCCATAATTCTCCTTCCAAAAAGAATTTTCACATGCATTCCAGAATCTGAATGAGTTTCTTGGTTGCGTGAAGTGAATACATCACCAGGCAGCTCAAATGTATACATTGAATTGTTTTCCAACTCTACTGCTTAACCATATCCTTTTATGAAGCCACCCTTGATTATGGTTAATAGTGTTCTGGTATATTGATATGGTTGAGGAGCGATAAGATATCTGTCAGGGAGAGTTTATGTCATTGTTCAATGTTCAATAAGGAAGTGGGCAGAGATCTTATAGTAGAATCTCTATATGCACCTTAAAGTTTTTTGTTTGTCTTCATATGAGGCTTGATTTAACAATATAATGGAGTAAGAGGGTATACTCAGCTGTAGTAATATTGCAACTGCCCTGGTTCCGTACTGTTGACATGATCGTTTGTTAGTGAGGAAGAATAATGGCCAATACCATGAGAACTCCTTAATAAAATGTTCTTCGTACCAATGCCATCGTTAGAGCACAAGCTACTGTCAATTAGTTTCGCATGAGAGACTGATATGTTCTACTTAATTCAAAAGATTTTAATCTAGATATTCTTTTATCCTTCTTTGTCATCTTCTTTTGAATGAACAACACTACATTCGGGCCCTTTTTCTCTTGGTTTATGCTTTCCCAGGTGTTTGTGCTGATATAGCACCATCAAAGCATGAGCATTGGTCATCTTTTGCCCCTCTTCCATTTGAAGTCGTCATTTCTGCAGGACAAAAGGCTAAGGAGTCTTGGAATGAAAGTTCGTCTTATTTTTTTATAATTAGTCTATCTGGAGGTTTTAGTCGTTTCCTAGTCATTATTTTTTTGTTCTGATGCCATTGAACAGGAGGCAGCGATCAAGAAAGGAGTAAGCATGTTCGAGATTTGAGTGATCTAACTGGAGAAGGGAATATTGAGAGCATGCTTTCTGTTGAAATGGCTTTGTGTGAACTTGCTTCTTTAAAGGTAACCCTCTAGTTTTTCAAATTATGGCTTTGTTAACTTTCTATTCATTTGCATAGAGTTCTCTTGTTTCCTCCTATTAAGTTTCTCGACGCTTTCCTTGTTACAATGGACATGGATGATCTAATGCTTCATAACTTGTTTGGACGGAGTTTTGTCAAAAACGGATCCACGTAGATGACTGATACTTTCGTGGTGGTGGAGTCTATTGATCTAAGTTAGAGGAATTTTAATAATTGCTTATATATTTTGAATGGATGTCTCAAGGTTGAGGATGCAGTCGTTCTTGCACTGTCGAGGCACAGACGACCCAATTTGGTTCGTTCAGGTATGTTGGATGAGCAATCTTCTATGTACTTCATTACTTGTTTGCATTTTTGAGCTTCCTACTTTATTTGGTCCTTTTTGGTTAATCTTCTCTTCTCAGATTAGTGGGATGACATGTGGTATCTTGCGATTTTCAGATTCAAAATCGAATGTTGATCCCAAGTTTGTTGAGGCTTATGGTAAGGAGGATATTGTCCTCTTTCAGTACTCGCCGATTCATCATTCACTATCATATGTTGTCTGATGATGAAATTTGAAGAATAATACCATCATGTATTATGTAGTGCAGGTGCCTTCTGTGCTCCAACAGACATCCTGATCACATGCCAGCTTTTTGGTTTTCTTTCTTTTGATGTGTAAATAAGACACGATGAACTGGAAAGTTTTGAGGATTTATCATTTAAGACCTTATTTTAAATACTCTCTTGTCATTTTTCCTACATCATTAAAAGCCTCTCTACTCTTGCACTAATAGGTGCATTTCTGTTCAATAACCCTAATTCATTTGAGCTGTTTCCTAGTGGCTTTGTGGCTCAGTGCGCCTTGTCAAATTGATTTTAGATAACCTTGCAAAGGGAAAACAGATAATCTGCATCTGTAGATGTGCATGGATCTATGTTAATTTGTCAGTGCTTGATGAGTAATTTTCTATCCTCTTTTGCAGAACTAAGCGAGGAAGAGGCGGAGGATGTTCTTTTCAAAGAAGTACGCTATTTTCTTTTACCTTCTTTCTACGTGATTAACCATTGTTTTGGCTTTCTGATTTACTTCTTATCCGTTTGTTTCCCCTCCCTTTCTCGATCTTTGTTATAGTGGGAAGGAGTGGGAAGGTTCTATTATAATTTATAACAAACTTCGTTCATGAAATAATAAAGGCAGATATCGTCTCAAGAAGCTGTAAATACCTAGGAAGCACGGACACTCTCTAGGGGCCTCCATGTCGTGTCGGACACGTGTCGGACGTGTCGGACACGTGTCGGACGTGTCGGACACCGACACTCGTCTGACGCTCTTTTATTTATTATTTATTTATTTGTGGATTTGAATCAAATTAATTTGATTGAAATAATAATAAAAATGATAATTTATCATGTATAGATAAAAATATACACGTAATATACAACATGTCCCAATGTGTCGGAATTCTCATTTTTTGAGAAATGACGTGTCAGCGAGTCGTGTCGTGTCGTGTCGTGTCGCGTCGCGTGTCGCATGTCGGTGTCAGTATTGGTGTCGGTACTACTTAGGTAAATGCAACATCAGCAAGAATTCAGTAAATCCTGTCTTACAAATTTCCATTGACATGCAGGCTTGGCTTACATACTTTTGGAGAAGAGCATTTACACATTGTGTTGAGGAGGATATTGCAGAAGAAAGGCTTCAGTTTTGGATTGGCCGTAGTGGGCAGTCACCAACCTCACATGATGTTGTGGATGGTAAATTGTTCTCTCTTTCTCTCTCCACATGCGAGTACACTTGGGTGCGCGTTGAATTCATTTGAAGATTCTTTGATAGTTATGGAGAAGATTCATGTGATTGGATCTTGTTCACTTAATGTGATCGGTTTTTTAGGTGATTACCTATATCTGATTCAGCACAGATGATATTGGCCTTTCTTGTGAATGTATTCCCTGCCAATGTCATCGCAAGACCTCCATTGGGTGTTGCACTGCGTTGAATATCAGCATACTTACAATAATGTTGTGCTTAAACACAGTCTCGCTGTTTGACGGCATGTGATCACATGCGGTAGATTTAAATTTAATCTAAATGGCAATATACAGAGGTGATATGGATGTGATATTGCACCATGTTTTTAAGGTGATATATAGTGTTGGCATTTACTAGTTCAAAAGTTTTAATCTACTAGATCATAGCTTTCAACGATATAAATTTGAAATATTTAATACTTATGGGGGAGAAATTCACCTATGTAGTATGGAATAATTAACTATTTTAAGTCCAAATAGCATGAAGTATAGTGCAACAATTTTCTAATCTCTTACTGTGCATTTCTTGATATACTATGGAATATACTGTACATTTGTTAGCTCATGATATGCTTCGGCTGGCAATATCCTGTGATAAAGTATGCACATTTCTTGTCTAGGAAAAAAAGGGAAAAAAAGTAGGCACTGCAACAGTGTTTTGTCTCTTCATGTAATTGATGGATTTAGGTGTGAATTCTACTAAAATGTATTAGCATTTGGACATTGACCCGTGGGGGATCCTTGAGGAGATTTCTTACGTGGTAGCATAAGAAAGAACTTTTCGAGTCTGGAGATGAAAAGGATAGTGTATGAGAGGCATTCTTAGGAAATATACTGAATTGTAGAGTTTAGAAAAGAACTTTCCGAGTCTGGTGTTGCAATCATCAGCAATGCGAAAGTTAAAATTTTTTCCTTGTTGCGAGACAGTTGAACGGGGACTGTTGGAGCTTAGAAAACTGGGCATAGAGCAGCAACTTTGGGAAGCTTCTCGCAAAGAAATTGACAATCCCTCTTCCCTATCAGTTGGCAACCACAACCAGGGAACAGACTCAGAGATCTCTCATGAGTAATGTAATGAGTTCTCATGACCCATTTGTCAATTAGTTTTTCATTTGTTGTTGATTTATAGTTCTTTCGAGTTCAGCTTTCTTTTGTTTATATTGATTCGCCACATGAAGTGCCATTCTTGTGTATCTGCAAGATATTCGAATTTTGTAGTATCAAGAGCTGTGAAAACTGTACAATACCGAAAGAAAATTCATTGTAAGATGTCAAAGCTTTCTTTGAAGGCTGCTGGGTTCTATATCGATGTGATATAAATGAAAGTATTTTGTCCCTCATTATTGCATTTAAGTTGAACTTGTAAAAGCGAAGAGCTTGAGGAGGGTCTTCCCAGATCTCATGGTCAGACAAGGCTTGCCTGTGGTAGTTAGTGCGCATTGGCAGTACTCTGCTTTTCTCAATTGCAGAGGGAGCTTCGCTTCGGTGATCTGGCCTGGATATAGAGAATTGCAGGGTTGTTCTATCTTTTAAGCCACAATTTAGACTGAGCTGCTGCTCGCAATTGACCCGCCCCCGGTAATAGTCATCATCCTGTCTGTTGTCTTGAGGCATGAAAGACTGATTGAATTTAACTTTCTGAATGACGGTGTCGCGACCTAAAAAAATCGTCGTTTTCCGATCTTAGACTAATGGATTACTAGATCAATTAAATTAACTAACCTAGCTCGATTTCTCCCAAACTCTACCAAATCGTAATTTAGGTCCAATTGTGTGCATGCAAATATTTTCAACGGGAGTCGCCACTAATCATTTAGGGTAGGTTGATTAGAAACCTAAATAAAATAGCGGGAGTACTATTTTATTTCTACGAACCAGAAATTATGAATTCGGGGACTTGGTTACGCTAGATTCCCTAACGCCCTTTCGGTACCAATTTCGAGAAAAGTACTCAATTTGACAAATTTGAAAAATCCTGACTTAGAGTTAAAAGGTGCAGAAATTTCTTTTTGATTTTTTTACTTATTTAAATGAAAGCTAACCTATATGTAATGACGTGCAAAAATTGACATGCGATTAATGCAACCTAACATGCAAACTATATGTCATGCGACGACGTGACCTACTTCTAATGACGGGTATATTATTTTTTGTATTTTTTAATGAAATTCGGAATTAAAAATGCTAATTATCTAAACATGCAATTTTAAACTAAAGAAATTAACCTATTCTAGATTAATATTTTTGGTATTTTTTTTTATCGAAATTCGAAATTAAAATCAAGTAAAAAAAATATAACCGCTAAATCTTTCGAATTAAGTTTCGATCTGAAGCCTGACAGATCGATCCTAAAATTCGAAATACCCGCTATGGAAATAACTCTATCTAAAGCCTGATAGATAGATTTATTTTCACGTGTGCGGTTGCGGATTAGGAAATTTTCCTAACTAATCACATCTTGAAAAGATTTTGCTATCTTGAATATCTTGGATATATTCAAAAGATTTTGAAATTTTCAAATTCTATCCAAATTTGACAAGTAATACACATCCAAGATTCCAAAGAATATTCAATTAAATCGCAATTTTTAAATTAAGCGAGGCAATAAAATCCTAGTTAGAGAACACTTTAATCACTCAAATATGCAAAGTTAAGTAACAAAAAGCACAAAATAAGCAACAAAATATTTAAATCAAATCAGGATAAGATATTTACCTGAATGCATAAATAACTTTCCAAATTTGAATCGCGCGGATCAGATGACCGGCGATGCTTTGGGAGCGGCGGCGTGGCGTCAGGAGCGGCGATGGCTTACGGCGGTGGCGTGCGGCAAACGGCGGACCGCCAAAGATTCTCGGGGCTGACTGGAGTTTGTTGATGTTGTCGATCCTGGACACTTGCGTTCTTCTTATTGTGAATGACTCAATGTGCACTTCTTCAGAACTTCTTCGCTGCCTCACCCACGGATCACCACCTGCACATAAAATATTTCTTTTTTTTCTACTTTGGCAACAACTTTCCAATGGACACAACGCCTAGGAATCTCGATCACAGCAGCGCGCAAGTGGACTTGTCCCAAAAGATTGGTTCAATGAAGACAAGTGGTTGACTTGATGAACTCGCAGCAGACTGTCTTCTCGGAATATTGCTGGTATGAGGACGTTGCCGTGGATGCTGCTATACGCTCTGGTCACAAAGGGGTCAAGGCTGCTCAAGAACTCGCTGGACTTCCTGGACGTTCACTGCTTGTTGTTGCTGTTGAATGGTCGCTGGACAGAGAGCTCGTCGAGACTCTTTCAGGGACTTGATGCAGCTAGAACCGACCCAAAAGTCACTTGGTCAATGGATGGAGACGGAGCTGCAATCGATGATGAGATCAACGACAAAGGGGATCAATTATAGTCAACGATTGGGGAATTGTATCCAACGAACGGGTGTCGAATGCGTTTTCCTTTCACCGCGAGATCTTCGGTCGCGGAGCAAGGCAAGGTAGAGCAAATCCCGCGCGTTTCTTCCGGCACCAACGTTGACGACGACTATGAAGAACAGCCTATTACCTCCGAGACCACTAACAAGCCTCAACGATCGACTTTCAATGAGTTTTTCCTCTCGGAATCTCAACTCTCTCTCTCTCTCAAATCTCACGTGTGTCACTCGCCTCTTTCCGAAATTTTTTTTTTCGGAATTTTCAGAGCCCCCCTCCTCTTGTTTATACGTGACCTACCTCTCTCTGTTTACACCCCTCCCAGACGTAAAGCCTCCTCTCTTCACGATTTTTTTTCTCACGCCTCTCGTGTGTTTCCCTCCTTTGGACGTAAAGCCTCTTCTCTGGTGTCCGTCAGAAGGTGTATATTTCTTCACTGACTCCTTGCGGGACCAGTGAATATTTTCTTTCCTTTTTGTTGATCGAGACTTCCCCCTTCCTCACGATTTTTTCTTTTTTTGCATGTCAACGTCCAGGGAATGTGTATTTCTTCACTGATTCGTTGCGGGACGAGTGAATATTTTCCTTCCCCTTTTTTCAATCAAATATTCTCTTCAATTTCGTCGACCAAATTCTTCCAATGATTGATGGGCTAGGTCAAATTTTCATTACCGCGGGCTTAGTTCAATTAAGCTCGAAATCATTTCAGTCAAGTCCATCCGCTGTTGGTCCAATGCGAATTATATGGGCCTAATTAACTATGAAATGCTCTTAATATCTATATGTAAATTTAACTAATTAATTAATTAAATTTTTTTAAGGGACCGAGATCGATTGTTAATTTTTATGCAATGAATGACTAAATGATGCGTCGAAATTTAGGTGTCAACAGACGGCGGGGTGACCCGCTGTTTAAGAATCCAACTTCTGTGAGAAGGTTATATCTCTTGTAGTGTTGCTATTACAACATGTGAAGACTCACAATGTAACAGCAACACAAGGAAATGGAGGAAAAAGTAGCAATCTATGTATGTTGGTTAACACCAAAGAAAGAAAGCGCTTTAAAAAAGTTGGCTTATTAAACTTGACGGATGACATCAACTATTATTATCCCTAAGCAGTGCATTTGAATTTGCACAACACAGGCTAACAAGTGAATGTTTAACTAGTAAGGGCTATGCTTGAGTGTTGCCGGATGTTCCATGCGGTGAGGATGGCAAGCAACATAAATAGGAACAGCGACACATAAGCGAATGCCATGGAAGTTGTGGCTTTGCTACGGAGCTTCCCCAGGTGGTCGCATATAGGCATCCAACTAGTGTGGTTGTTTCCATACTTCCCAACATATCCAACTGCCGTCGCAGCTGCACATCCCGCCAGTACTAGTGACATCATCCACTGTCATTGAAATTTTTTCGGCAAATGTAAAAATTCTTGTCCTGTCCGCAAAAACGTAATAACTTAGAGTTTGTCGAAAGAGCTTGATGAATGTGGATCCAAACAGAACATACCAAGTCGTGGAGGAACAAGAAGAAGAAGTTGGAAGGTTTCCGTGGGCCTCGAGGATGAGTGAAGACGACGAGAAGGAACAGGGACATCATAGAGAAAGCACTCGCAATCGCAAAAGCAAAGAACCTGTTGATAGATCTATCGTCGTTAGCTTCAACAGTTTAGGAGTTTAAGAGAGAAGGTATTATCTTACACTAAATGCTACTAGCTAGCACGATCGATTGAGTGGCTACTTGAAATCCGAAGAATAGCTGTATCGGGCGTCAATCCTGATGCCAAATACTGTGATAGACTGCCGGCATGTGACCATCACCGAAGTTGCAGCCAGTGTAGTTGCAATTGAGAAAATCCTCAAGCAAATCTGGGCAACGTAGCTCACGTTTGATGATTTCCCGGCTAAATTCTGCTCGTTGACTTTGATCTCTGGGATCCCCATGCTGGTTAATATGGAAATTGGATGGTGAGGTCCAGGGGGAATCGTGGCAGGCTCATTTATAGGACAAAAAGGGTTGAGGAGGCATCTTCCCAGAAATGAAGGGACGCAAAGTCATCTCTTTTTTCACCACCTTTTGACTCTCGATCCCACCGTTATAAGTGAAAGAGCTGGATAAGGATGGCATGCTGAAATCAAGCAAGGGAAACTTGGGAAATCACATGTTAACTGCACTGACAAAGACTCCGGTTATGCCTAATTCATGGCGTTTGTGCATAACTTCAAGCTCGCGATTTCTTGAAATTAGAGTAGAAGCTATACTTAAAAGTGTTTGTTCCTCATTATTTAGGTGCCCATGTGATAGCATTAGACGAAAAAAGTTTAATATCTGAATTTTGATCTTGGTTATGATAAAAAGCTGTATTATAACCACGCGATTTCGTATTTCTATAAAGCAATCAGATGAAACTGACTCTCGATTTGGGTTCTGTCTGTGAAATAACAGACTAAAATGGGAACAAGAAATCTATTAATGACATGCTGACTTCCATGACTCTGCCATTGGCCGAACGTGAGTGCTCTTCAACTTCATCTTCTGTTGAGGTTGGCGACAATTTGAGGAGAACGGCTCCTCCATGGCCATCTCACGTAATTAAACTTTGGCATTTTCTTCATGCAGTCGTCGACTCCTTTTCAATTACTTCTCCGAAACTATCCTATTTATTACCTCAAAATATGGGATTTTCCCGGGATTACATGACATCATTTTTGTCCGGTGCAAAATTTCTTTCTTCCAAACTAATCATGTCGAGTTTTCTCTAAGTTTAGGGAGCTCATCCACCAAATGAAATATCAGCAATCCAATAGAGAATTTAGATTAGAGGAGACCATCCCGCATATATTGGCCTTTTACATGGTCCCGCCTTCTTCCATCTCTCGATCCATGGTTGAGCCAAGGTGGGCAGATTTGAACTTGCAACCTCCAAATATGTCAGGAGCTCCACACAGACGCACAGATGCAGCAAAGGGGCAACATGACGAGGGTGGGAAGATGAGGTTGTTGGCATCGGCAGGGGTTGAAGGCATGTCGATGGGGGCTTGGTGGTGACGAGTAGGTGTATAGGGGGCTTTGCTATCGCCACAGGGAGGAGGAACGGAGCAGGGAAAAAGAGAGAAGAAAAATGGTGAAAAGAAATACAAAGGAAACGAAAAGAAAGTGGAAAAATAAGAATAGAATAACAAATTTGATATGTAAGTTGATCCCATGAATTTAGAGGAACATAAGAAGAGGAAGGATTCGAAACCAACAGCATTAATATATTCAAATGCTAATATGTCATAGTTTGATCAATGTAATATTTCAATCCACAAATGAAATTAAGTCTAACTCATTGACTTAAAGTTCCCCCCCAGTTAACCATATACTACTAAACATCACAAAATCATGCTGTGGCATTTCTTTTCCTGGTAAATACTTGGCATATAGTGAAAGGAGGACTGTACAAAGACGCCGGTGAAAAGGCCTTCCACCAATGGAAATTCTGCTGTCCCTAGAGATTATGCTTGGGCTTGGGATGAGCTTGACTGCCGGCTGTGGCCCTTTTTCTTTTTCTGGTGGTGGTTGGGTCTACCTGGTACCTATACATATGCACGCAGATCATGCATCTACATGGTAAATATTGAACAGGAAACGTTAATGTAAGTGGTTCTACAGGAGGTGCAACGCGTTTCCCTCCCTGTGAAAACAATAATATGTCTGACAAAATGGAGAACAAGTATAAGAAGATCAAGAAGGATGTGGGGTTGCTGTGTTGGGATTATTGGGAAGGAGACGAGTGCTATGATCAATTTGTGTCGTGGTGCAAGTTGGGATGTAGCAGCATCTGATGTTCAATGACAAGAACTGCTTCACACTCATCCCTCCCGACCCCACTTTCTTCCCAATCACTTTCCTCTGTTGCCTCCCCGTCCCTGATGACCCCCTTTTCCTGCCTCTTATTGCCACAACCTTCTTCATCTTGTTCCTCCTCTTGCCCTTGCCACCCGTGCCTCTGCCCTGATCATGTCCACATTACCAAGAGTTATACAATCATCGTTCTGCTTCACACTCATCATGTATGTACAGTTTAGTATGGGAGACAAGCTGGTAGTTTTTTTCCATATAATATACCTCCTCGCTGATACTGTTGATTGAAGTCTCCTTAGCATTACCATCACCGCTCCGAGATGTTGTGTCCTTATCCGTTTCTTCATCCTTAGCTGCATGCATGCAAAAACAGTTAATGCCTATGAGAACAATACGATATCAGCAGGGTTCAATTACGATAATGATTTGTACTGTTCAAAATCCAAGAACCGTGCATTTAGCTAAAATGGATGTTTTTGGTTGTCCCTTGTTTCGCAATGCATAGCATATAAGATGTACATTTTATCCACCAAACTTACATTGCTCAATGTCATCTCCCGATATCGACGAGATACAGTAGATTCGAAAACTTGGAGAGCCAGGATAGGCATCGAGCTCTGCATAGCCGATGAGACTTCCTCTTTCTTCTTCAAGTACCTCAATGATGTAATCATCCTCCTCCAGCTCCACCTCCGCCTCCACCAAGATGGCCTCCTCTATGGCTGCAGTCACTGCCTCCACCACCATCTTGTCTTCTGTCATGTCTTCTTCTTCACTGCTCGTTAATGTCGTACTTGAAATGTTGACGCCATTCACGTTTGCAACATTGTCGTGGTAATTGGCTTCAGCTACCATCTTATCTTCTACCGCATGATGATGATCATGAGTGTCGGTATGTGAAGAATCGGGGGAAGAAGTTTCCTCTGAGGATTCTAAGCAACCCTTGGGAAGGAGCTGCATTGTGGAGAGGGTGGAGCAGTGTTCATTCCGTCGTTTCCTGATCCTAATGTTATTGCATATCCGATGTCGAAGCAGGGGACGGATCCCCGAAGGCACCAAACGATCCCCATCATCAATCCCGACTTTCGAACTCCCGCATCCCATTTCAGGTCTTTTCTTCTTGAAAGGAGCAGTAGAAGGACGAGAAATGAGGAATTGTAGGCCTGGGAATTTTGGAAAGGGGAAGCAGAACGTGCATAGACAACACCCGACAGAGGGGGAAACATCCCCTTTTGTTTTTCTTGGTTGGTTTAAATTTAGCAGTTTAAAGGATCAACTCAACGCCCATTTCATAGCAACAACGATGTGCATTCAGGCGTACACATATCTTCACCAGAACCAGGCTATCAATCGGTTGCCTTACACCTATATTTGGTGGCAATGTGGCAACCAACAATTTCCCCCAACTTCCAGTCCCTGGTTGTTGCTTTGACGATGTCCTACTCCATCCCAACACATTGAGCCTATCTGTGTTTTTCACTTTTAAGTTGTATGAAACTGCTTTGACCAAAAAAAATGAAGTCGTACGAAACAACAAAAATGAAGTGTTTTTCACTTTTAAGTTGTATGAAACTGCTTTGACCTACCACCGCCCGCAGCGGCTGCGTTGGCTTGCGCTCTGGTCCCCCCACGAAGGGATCAGAGTTCAAACCCCAGCGTAGTCGTTAGAGATTCTTAAGTGTGACGCCGTGGTGGTGGGTCCTGCGCTAGCGTCACTCGAGGACTAGTCGTGTATCGCTGCCGGTTTATAGCTGAGTCATCGCTTGCCTGTCGCGCGGACACCTCGATTATCAAAAAAAAAAAAACTGCTTTGACCTTCTTACCAAAAAAAAAACTGCTTTGACCAACTATCGGAAGCCCACGAGGGCATCCAAGCAATAGGACTCCATATTCAATCTGGCTTGAAAGATTTTGGCCTAGATTGCTCAAAATTCTAGGCTTGGGCTTTTGGCCCGTCTCCCAATGTCTGGGCTTCCCAGAGTCTGATGCTGCTTCTCCCCTCTCTTCCTTAAACCCTTTCCTCATCCTCCTCCTCCTCCTCCTACTCTTCCTCCTTTTCTAGGGTTTTGATTTCACGGAGACATTCCGGTCACCGATTTCCACCCTCCTTTCGTTCCGGTCAACAGAAAATACTCCATGGACGGCTCGGCTCTCAATTCTGCTGAATTGCAACGACTCATCTCTGTAAGCCCTTTTCCTTTCTCTCACTCTTTCTGGGTCTCTCCCCTTTTGTTCCTTGGCGCTGTTTAATCTGATGTTCGAGCAGAATCGCTGCCTAATTATTTGACAGTGTCGGAGAAATCAGGAACCCTTTTCGGTGCGTCTGGATATAATCTGGAAAGTCGCGTGCTTTTTGTTTATTTTGTTTCCGGCCATGGAGTTTGCGCTTGCAAGTGTTGAGGGTCTCGTGCCGTAATTCCAGTTGCTTCCTATTTCCCTTGTCTGAGCTCAATTGTCTTAGGACAAAGTTCTTGAATTGTAATGTGAATGGTAACTTGAATTGTGATGTGAATGGTGTCTCTTTGGCCTATATCTCTCACGCGTGATCACTTATTCAAGATATACAGGTCGGTCTTTGTTTAGTGAAGAGATTTAAACTGAACTGTCTTCCTAAACGGCAGCAGGATGGTTGTGTCTGTAACCTTTGGTTTGGTTTAGAACGTTGACAAGAAAAATGAATTATTTGAATCAAGTGATGGTAAGAATCAACTTTACCATCTTCCTCGATTAGAAAAGTTTCAACCTTTATCCAAATCCACCTGATCAAATCATGACATGTTGAACAACTGCTCTGGCTATTGTTGGGTACAGAATTGTTGCATTCTATCCGTTTGTCATATTTAGTGAACTGCCATTTCTGGTCGTTTCTCTATTTTTTTTTCCTCCTTCGGTGAAGGGTATCTGCTACCTTGAAGTTCCACAGCTGTATATGTTATGTAAATATATGCATTGCACAAAGCTTTATTACGTTTTTGCGTATTAATTATTGTAATCACATCAGCTTCCTCCAGAGCGAAGTTGTGATCTTCTTCAGGCAATGTTGTTGGTCCTATCATTCTATTAACCTGGGTAAAACCATGTAGTCGTCAATGCATTGACTCGTCTTACGTCATGTGTCATCGGTGCTTTGAAATGTTGAATTATCTTAATTAAGTGTGCCTAATAAGTGCCGTGATAGTTAACGTGACCCTTCTATGATTTATAAATCTTACTTTAGAAATCTTGTGTGGTCATTTGCAGCAAGAGAAGGAAAGGGCCATGGTCAATGAGATGGTGGCTAAGCTGACTAGTGCATGCTGGGACAAATGCATCACTGGGACACCTGGAAGTAAGTTCAGTTCTAGCGAGTCAACTTGCCTCACTAACTGTGCTCAGCGCTACATGGATATGAGCATAATTATCATGAAACGCTTTCAGTCAATGCAGTAAAATTACGGATGTGGAAGAGGAAATTGCAGTATAATCCACAATATCATAGTGACTCTGTTATTTTAGCAATTGTTGATTGAGAGTATCAGCATTTTTGGAATTGAGCAATGCTATCTTGTGAAGTTCTGATGAGCCATTCTCTTGTATTTTAGAAGCGTCTGTTTTTTTTTTTTGTCAGCACATCATTCGCAGTCCTGTCCTTTGAAGAACGCCTGTGTGCTTTCATCCTGGTATTTTTTTCCTGCTTTCAAATAGAATTTTCCCTTGTTACTGCAAACCCCTCTTTCCCTTTGTCCCTTGAAAATTCCGTTCTGTTCTGGTGTTTAGTAATCTGAAAGTCACCTTAAGACTGGTTACAGGCATGTGGCTAATTATCTCGTGTTCATGTATAATGATGCCTCCAAGCCATCATCAGATAATGTAAATGGACATTTCCCCCCGCGGTTGGTGCTTATAGTCGAAGATCATACCAGGTAGAACTAATAGAGTGGCCATCTTTGAAAGCTTCTTAATGAAATGGACTAGCCTCTCGCAACGGGAAATACATTGCTTGTGGAATGTGGTGATACCTGTTTCAAAAGATTGGAAAGCTCCGTTTGTAATTTACTTTAAATATTGTCTGAGCATTCATGGCTGTCTTATTGAGCTTGATATGAGTCAATTCTGTGATATTTCTAAAAAATTTCAAGTCAACTTCATGGTAGTGGAGGCGTCAGAATATTAATGAGCTTAGGTGCAATTAGATGTAGTACTTGATATGTAAAACCATAAATCAACTTGATTTGATAATTGAAGATTCAGATGAAACATTCAAGCTTGAGTTGAGCTGGTTTCGGACTTGAGGGTGTGTGGGAAACCAATCGATTAGGACAATGGCCACCCCTAGTGGTTATCCGTGTACGAGTACGTACTTTTTCATAATTAAAAGGGTGGGGAGCGGTCATATGATCAAATTGCTACAGGATATTTTGTCAGAATTATAACTTTCTAGTCAACCAGGATCATAAGATTTGAGGCTGACGAGTTCATTACCGAGTTCATTACCGTAACTCTTGGGGTAACTCTCGCAGTGACAAAAGCCAGAAAACCTGTGAATACGAGGTAAAGAACGCTCAATGCATAAGCTGATAAAGGGTTCGCTCCAACTTAACTCGAACTTGTGGCCTTATGGATCATCCTAGGCTATCAACTATCAAGCTTGGTGGTCGATAGTACTTAACTTTCATCAGTCGGCAGAAAGCAAAATTACCTCAGCTGGATGTGATTTGCTTGGTCGTACGCAACTAGCGATGTGTACTTTCACATGTTCTAAAAACTTAAAATAGTTGAGAGATTGATGATGCAAACAAACTCGCTATAAATGGGTGGAAGAGATCACAAAAACTCGCTCGCGCTAAAGACGGTGAGTTAGAGATTCTTATAATTTTGTATTCGACATTCCCGCTTGAGTGGGTCAATAGGATGATAAAAGCCTCAAGCATAATGGCTGCTACTTATAAAAGCGACGCGTGAGAATCGAATTTCAGATTCTCGGATCTGCTGGCATCTTGAAGGAACCAACTCAAAAGCCTTTGTTATGCAGGGCATGTACATAAAGTCGAAATAAATCCATGAACAAACAATAGTTGTAGCTATTACATCCTCCGTCACTTCCACATTGGAATAGAAATGATCGGAAAGAGCCTATAAAATTGAAGAACAAGATTACTGTGTGATTTCACAAGGAAAACGAGATACTGATATGATAATATTTGCTTCCATCTAGTAGAGGCGGCACTATGAGTTGTAGGCAGACTTTTGAACTCATTATCAATAGGTCAGGCGGTTATGAGGTTGCTGAATTATTTATTACAGGTCTGAAAGAATTAAGAAAATAAAGCCCACGTGTATTTCGGCTAAATTGGGTCTTCTGTTTTTTTGGTCGAAAGCTATATTGGGTCTAAAGCAAACCCATTTAAGTAAAAAAGAGTGAAATGGGGATCCGTTTGTCGTCATTCAAGAAAGGAAGAAGGCCCCCTCACTATTTTGACCGAAAACAAAGGAAGATGGCCACGACCCCTTTTTCTTTTCTTTGTTCAACTTTCTATTTGTTAAAATCTTCAGAAATTGCTTTTAGATTTACTAATTTTATTTGCAGATCTTTCTCAAATTTATTAATTTTACTCGAGCACCAGAGCTCCCTTGCCGACTCGGGGAGGTGGTCCATGGAATCGCCCATTCTTTAGTGGCAACAATTTAAGGAGACAAATTGTTACAAATTAAAACCGGGTTAGGTCAAGTCGAGTCGGATGTGACTTGCTAAAATTGTCTTTCATAAAATGGGTCAATTTAAGCCATATCACTTTCGACTTGACTCAAACCCGATCAAACCCACTCATTTGATGAACCTAACATCTAGTTACTACTTAGCTCTTGCCCAGTGCCCACTAGAAGTTGAGTTTCATATAGGCTCACCGGTCACGCTTAAGTAACGGTCGTCAATAAACAAATACATGTTCAATTTTGATTTTCAGTTTAGTTAATCATATACATTGTCGTAGTTGGATAGCTCCTAACTATGTAGAGCCAAACATTGGCATGAAAATATGCCAAGACTCGGCTTCGATATCATGTAAGAGAATTTCCGAGCTCATAAGAACTACGCATGTTATATCTTATATTTCATAAAATTTTCTTATATTCCTCCGCCTAATAGACTTCAAACTTAGTTACTTGGACATTTAAATAGAGTACTATACTCGGTCTCAGCATAACTTTTCATGTACAGGCAAAGAGAAATGCTAAATATTTACCAAACTGTTTCCAAAATGATTTTAGGAGCCATTCGTTCTAACATCTAGAGCTTACTTGTTTAAGTGTTCAGAACGATGTTTCCAAATCAATGAATAAACATTGTAACAGCTAACAAGGTTTTTAGAGTTCCTGGCACTACTTGTAAATAGATATCTAGGGTTCACTTGAATGACATAATTACCTCAAAAGGCAATGCGTATTCTTTTGCGGTTGCGCTATGCCTGTTCCTCCCAAAAAAGAAGAAAAGGACAGATGCTTCCTGTTCTGTTTAGTCTTGTTCAAAGATCGACGATATACCTGGCAAGAGATCTCTTCTTCCAATCAAGGTGGAACTCAAATCTGGGTACCGAGAGGTAGGTTACCACTTTAGCATGGACCTCTCTTATTTAAATGCAATCTCGCCACATCATCGGCATTCTATTGAATTCGATAGCTAGCACCGAATATATGTAGTTGTAACTTCTATGTATCTAGGATATGTTTGTGGGTGTAATACATGATGTGGTTACACTTGTGTTTCGAGTAATGTATGAGATTTGGCTTACAGCAGAACAAAAAAGGAGTGATTCGAGATATCTGGCGAGAGAGAGAGAGAGAGAGAATTTGGGGTGGCTAGGACAGTAATAGCAAGATGGGGGAGAGAAAGTGGCAATGCAAAGGAGAGGAAGGAGAAGGGAATTGGGAAGTCATCCGCGGGACTAAAACATGAGTTGTAAGCCTCAAAGACCAGTTGGTGGACGACACATCAGAAAGGAGGGCAGGTGGGACCCGAGTGGGAGGATTTGCGCTATGTGCTTGGACTTGCTACCGCAGGGAGGGAGAGAGAGGGGGTGCTTTTTCTCTTCCGGGGGTGCAATCTAAGTTTGGTTAATCCAGCCAAATGCACAATTAATTAGGGTGGAGAGAGCTGTTTGGATTGTGTTAACTTAGGGCAAAAAGAAAGTTGGATCTGTCTGTGAGTGGAACAACTGGAAAGGAATTGTCTCATTCATTTTTTCTCAACCTTGCACCTTATCAAGGGTGAACATGCTTTGGATGGGCAGTTCCCACCTTGGAATCTGAAACTGCCCACCAAGGATCAGTTCTGAAAAATTGAAATTAGAAACCGCCCGTTGGTTTCATGGATCCATCCGAAAACTGGACCGCCAGTTCGGTCCGATGGTCTATAGAAAGGTTCCCCAATTCCTACATATTCACAACTAAATTACAAACATGGCAGCCAAGTATATTTCCTGAAATTATCTGCTAACAAAGGTTCAAATAAGTGCATAATTACCCAAAGTCGCAGCTAGAGCAAGAGCAAAAGGCAACGATAAGCTAAAAACTAACAAATCCCTAACTAAATTTCAGCATAATTTGAAGCACCCAAGGTCGGAAATCACATTCTCCAACAACAGCGAAAACAATGAGTACCTTTAAGTTGAAAATTTCACTAGGTTGTGAGTTTGCGACTCAGCAACAGAGTTGAAGGCGTGGCTACGTGAGACTCTCATGGTGAGAGTGAGATGAGACTGAGGTTTCTTGCTTTTGTTTTATTTTGAGACTGTAGGGTAAATGACAAAAGGTAGGCGAGAAAGACTCACTTTCACTAAAAGTGAGCTAGAATTTATAGATATAGTTTAGTCCGGGTGGGCGGGTACGTGATTTCCCGCCTGGAATCGGGAACCGGGAACCGGACCGGTCCCTATGGAACTGTCGGTTCTGGGCTGCTTCCTTTGCTCACCCCTGAACCGTACTACTCGACTGTTCCCCATGAAAGTTGACTGAATTCGGCATTCGGCACTTGCACTCTCGTCTATATATACCCTTCTCCCTCCGCCTCTCATCTCCATTCTCAAGAAGCCTCGTTTGAGATTACGCCCATTATGAGATAGAGGGCATCCAGAGAAAGTGGGGAGTGTGATCAGGGAAGTGTGTGTGAAGTAATTCATTAGGCATAACACAAAGGGCAAGCATCTCGTACGTGTGTCCTCCAGAGAGATGGCCATGCACCACGTACCCACCACGGCTTTTGCTTTTGGCCTTCTGGGTGGGTACTCGCTCTCATCCTCCTCCTATTGCCTCTTGATGTTCATCGTCAGTCTTTCCACAAGCTACTTATAAAATGTGCACTACTCAATAGGGTTGCATGCGCTCCTTCTCAATCTTTTAAGTGATTATAGAGCCGGTTAACAAGCTACTGTTTTCTTCCTTGGCTTCTATCGTACACGAATTAGACGAGGGACTGTTGGTCTCGAACTTGCGAGTAGAATAACAATGCCTTAAGGGAATGAGGGCCTCCATACTAGCTAAGTCACAACAAGTCGCCAATGCATTGTTTGCCTTTGCTTTGGTCAGAGAAACAAGAACTCAGAGCACGAGTCCAACAGCTTACCCTGAAAGAAGATAACTTTTTGACTTCTTTCAATTGTTTTGCAGGCAACATCGTTTCCTTCAAACCTTTCTTGCTCCTCTGTAAGTTATATCGTCTGCCTTTGTTCACTTGAAATACAAAAATTGAGAGAGTAGATATTATCATGTCATACTAAGCTACTTAATTCGATGGTATGTGTGGCAGGCCCACTTTCTATGGAATTTACAAGAGAAAATCGACGCAAGGGTTTCAGTCAATTCCATACGTGGTATCGCTTTGTAGAGGCTAGCAAAGGTCACCTAGAGGGGGGTGAATAGGTGAACCTAACAGTTTTATAAAATTTATACGGAAATGAAACAAGTTACAGAAAAGTCTGAATAAAATTCAGATTCAAGTCAGATTGATGTGCAGAAGGTAAAGTAAGAGATAAGGAGAAGAGAATCTGCACACAAGATTATAGTGGTTCGGCTTATAGCAAACCTACGTCCACTCTCACGCTTACAGCCTACTGGCTGGATTCCACTAAGTAATCAAGAGGAATTTACAGATTCTGAGTGATATCGCTCTTGTGTATGATAGGACTCTTTATCTCACACAATCACTCTTACAAAGTAATCCTCAAGTTCTAAACTTTTTGGCTCAGAAAGACAAGAGGAATGGTTGGAGTATGCTCAGACTTTGGACTTAGTGATTCTTGATTCTGTTCTGTGCCTATTGCTCCTCATTGATCTCCTTTTATACTCCTCCACTTCCAAACTAGCCGTTGGATAGTCTTCAGAGGATCATCTTCCAATATTCACCTTCGGACAGATTTGTATAAAATGGATTGAGTAGCCGTTGGTTGACAGATTCTGAATCCCGCTGATTCTGGTCGCCCATATAATCAGAATCTTGGTTTCCATAAGTAGAGCTTTGTCCATAATAATGCATTCTTGTCGTAATTTTTGATTGTCAATCAATTTGATTGAGATTGAATCAATCAAAACTTTCCTTCTGTGAAATCCATACCAGATTACTAGCTGTGATGTTGAGTTCTGTGTTCTGCGTCTGAATAATTTTAGTATCTGCGTCCGAGTCTGAAAAATTTCAACGTCTGCGTCTGAGTCTGAAAAATTTCAGCGTCTGCATCTGAACAATTTCTCGTTCTGTGTCTGAATAACTTCTGTGACTGCTTCTGAAGAATTTTCATCTTCTGCGTCTGCTTCTGAAAAAATTTCAGCATCTGAGTTTTTTGTGTCTGAATCTCAGAACTTTAGGTTATAAGGAACTCGCTGTTTCAGATTGTAAAGTCTGAAAATTTCCTTCAGATTTTCCAGAACATGTATATATTCCTGGAATAAAAATAGTTCAAAATAAGTATGAGATTTACAAATATCATGGAAGGTTTTGTCAACTTCAAAATTAGTAGGAGTTTTCCTCAATAATTTCTCCCTTTTTGATGGTGACAAAACTTTCCTGCAGATTAAGTCAATTTGAAATAAATTGGAAGTAAGCAATCATATTTAGCGCATTAATCACATATTGAAATTGAAAAATCAAACTCTGTTGAAATCTGTGTGCTCCTTTGCTTCCTTTGTCTATAGCCTGCATTAAATCTGCATATTTTCTCCCCTTTTTTGTCATCAGCAAAAAGATAGAGAATGTAAATCATTGATATTAAGAAGATAACCAGTCTAAACAAATAATGTTAATGACATTACAGACCAAAAATAAAACTTTGGAGAAGAAATTTTAAACATGCTATTTTTTGGAAGGAGTTCGGATCAGTTGAAAGTTTTCCAAGATAGAGACAGCCTCCTCAATCCTCGAACTGCATTGACTCACTGCCTTCTCCATGTTGGATGAGCATTGAGTAATGGCCTCCTCCAGTTCTGCTTTGTCTGCAGCTGCTTGAAGTCGTTGAGTGTGGTTGTTTTCCTCAACAATTTTCTGTAGATTCTTTACTTCTTGTTCCAGTGCAATTTGTTTGTCCTTGATTTCAAGCAGAAGTGAGAGGATGTTCTGACTGTTGAAAGACTGTTCTTGGACATTATCTCGCTCAGGCTGTTCGAACTCCTTGTTTGCTTCTGGTGGAATCTCCCCCTGAACAGGTGCTTGTTCTTCAGAGACATGATCTGTAAAAGTTGGTTCTGAAACATTTGGAACTGGTTCAGAAGCATGTTTTGGAACATCAGCATGGCCTGTGTGAAGGTGTTCTTCTTCTGCTTCATCACTTTCGTCATGCAGAAGGATTTTTCTTTTCTTGCTATATACCTTCAATGGGATTGGAGATTCTTTCTTCTTGCTTCCTGGTTCTACCCCTCTTCTCTGCTCTGCTTTTCTAATATTTGACTTTCCAGCAGAAATAACCTCAGAATGAAGAGTCTCTTTTCCCTTGATCTTTTCCCTTACATCATCAAATTGTTTCATCTTGGAGAGCATTTTTTCTCCAACAAACATACAGGGAACACTATTTTGTTGCAATTCATCAGGAATTGATATTTTCAGGAACATAAAAATTCGTGAGATTAATGCACCATATGGTAGCTGTCCCTTATCCTTTTGTAGTGTCCTGTACATATGGAATATGATGATATGGGGAAGGGAAAAGATTGACCTTTCAATAGAGCCTAGATGAGTTTAAGTTCAGACTTGGACAGGTCAGTTTTGGAGGCTGCTTTCGGCTTCAAACAGTTTATGATGATTTTGTGCAGAATGATGGATCTTCTGGATAAGTCAAAATAAGTGATATGCCTCTTTGATTCCAGAGCAAAGTTGGGTTTTTCAGAAGCTACCTTGGAAGTCTCTTCATAGTTTATCTCCAATGGAATGAATTTGGAGTGTTTTGCTCCAATTATTCTTGCCAACAGATCAGCCTTTATATCAAATTTCTCGTCACCAACAGTGAACTGGAGCCAGTTGGGCGACAAAATTGAAAGATTTGAATAGAAATAGACAGTTAACTCAGAATAAACAGTTGCAGACTGAAGACAAAACTCACAAATGCCTTGTTTCTCGAACAGATGTTTGACAAGAATATCAGCCTTCTCTAGACAGGCGAAGTCCACGGTTCTGTGATTCATAACTCCTCGAGCGAGTAAAAGCTTATAACAGGTATTATGCTCAGAACTTCTAAACAATCTACCTGTTCCTGGCATACCAGATGCTATGCCCACCTTCATTTCAAAGAGCTCAAAAAGCCGAGCATCATCTTCAGGAACAACAAACTTTGATGCAGATGAAGATTTAGAGCTTACAGATTTCTTTGCAGACGGAGTGGATGTTTCTCCGACTTTTTCTTTCCCCTTTCTGGAAAGAGGCACATTTGAGGTTGTGTTGGTAGGAGTGTGATCAGTCCCAGCAGTAAACTCAGAATACTTTTGAACAAGATGAGTTTCAGACCGAAGATCATTGTCTTTGAGGCATTTTAGAAGAGCCGCAGAAGAAGCATTACCTCTCTTCAACCTTTGATAATTTTGCCACACAAGTTTGATGTTCTTGAAACGAAAATCTGTTTTACCCGTTGATTTGGGAGATGACGATCGAGGAGTTGGTGTCGCATGAGCAGGTTCTTCAAGATGTTCCGATTCTGTGTCTGAGATATCCATAAACTCTGGTGGTGCAGGAGATTTAGACTCTTGATTCAAAATACGTGAGGATCTTCTCTTGAAAGGCATTTTGATAGCTTCTGGGACAAAAAGTTTTGATCTTTTGGAGGAAGGAAGACGAGGAGGGTCTCTGAGTATCGGAAAGGTTTGAGCAGAAAAACGTACTGATGAGGGTTTTGATTAGAGACGAAAAGGTTTATAAAGGTGAAGGACGGGTTTTAGGAATAAAAGGTTATTTTTAGAAGGTAAAAATAAGCCAAAGTAAAATAGGAAGGAATTAGATTTTCTGAAGCATAAAAGATCAGTATAAAATCAAGATAATATTCTAAATGCAATTAACCAAATAATTTAGGATACGTACCTGATTTACTTCCAAATATAACAAATGTGAAAATATCCTCCCAAAAATATTCTCGCCAAACTTTAAACTATGTACGTACCGTTCTTTGAGAGTCTGAAAAATGTTCAGACCGAAGACACTTGAGTCTGAAAAATTCCTGTCTGTAAAAAGCTTCAATATAAAGGATAAGTAATGCACAGTTTGTTTCGAATATATTCAAACGAAGATTTATCAAGGGGTTTTGTGAATATATCAGCTAATTGATTCTTAGAATCAATAAATTGAACATTCACATCACCATTTTGAACATGATCTCTAATGAAATGATGTTTGATCTCAATATGCTTGGCTCGAGAATGAAGAATGGGATTCTTAGTGAGATTAATGGCACTGGTATTATCACATTTGATTGCAACATTTGAGTCTTCAACAGCAAAATCTCGCAACTGCTGCTTCATCCACAGAATCTGTGCATAGCAACTTCCCAAGGCTACGTATTCTGCTTCTGCTGTTGAAAGTGCAACTGTATTTTGCTTCTTTGAATACCAGGATACTAGCATATTTCCAAGCAGTTGGCATGTACCTGTAGTGCTTTTCCTGTCCACTTTACATCCAGCTAAGTCAGCATCTGAATAACCAGTAAGAGCAAAATCTGAATCTTTGGAATACCAAAGACCTAGCATTGGATAAGTTCCAATGTATTTGATTATCATCTTTACTGCAGAAAGATGTGATTCCTTTGGATCTGACTGAAATCTCGAACACATACAGACGCTAAAAAGTATGTCAGGTCTAGATGCAGTAAGATATAATAGAGAGCCTATCATGCTTCTATATACCTTCTGATCAACCTTTTTACCATTTACATCTTTGTCTAGCTTGGATGATTGAGACATTGGAGTGTCTGTCTTTTTGCAATTTTGCAGTCCAAACTTCTTGACTATATCCTTGGCATACTTTTCTTGGCAAATGAAGGTACCATCTTTCATTTGTTTCACTTGTAAGCCAAGAAAGAATGTTAATTCTCCCATCATGCTCATCTCGAACTCGTTCTGCATATTCTTAGAGAATTCCTTGCAAAGTAATTCGTTAGAAGATCCAAAGATAATATCATCAACATAGATTTGAACAAGTAGAAAATCATTACCTTTTCTCTTAACAAATAGAGTTGTATCTACCTTACCCTTTGTGAAATCATTTTGCAGAAGGAAATTACTTAACCTTTCGTACCAAGCTCTGGGTGCATGTTTCAGACCGTAAATGACCTTTTTGAGTCTGTAAACATAATCAGTCTTTCTTGGTTCTTCAAAACCAGGTGGTTGTTCCATATATACTTCTTCTTTAATGTATCCATTCAGAAAGGCGCTTTTCACGTCCATCTGAAACAGTTTAAAGTTATGGAAACAAGAATAAGCTAATAATAGCCGAATGGCTTCTAACCTTGCAACTGGTGCATATGTTTCATCATAATCAATGCCTTCTTCTTAAGAATAGCCTTTTGCAACCAGTCTTGCTTTGTTTCTTGTGACATTCCCTTTGTCATCCAGTTTGTTTCTGAACACCCATTTTGTTCCAATTACTGGATGGTTTTTGGGTCTTGGCACAAGCTCCCATACTTCATTGATTCTGAACTGCTGAAGTTCCTCTTGCATAGCTTCTATCCAGCTTTCATCTGATAAAGCTTCTTCAACATCTTTTGGTTCTATTTCAAATATCAATACCAAGTTGCTAATGTTCTCCTTTTGTTTGGATCTGGTCTTGATACCATCTTCTATTTCTCCAATGATGAGGTTTTTCGGATGACTGGACTTATGTTTCTAGTTCTTGTCAAATCTTTCCTTCTGAATATTTGCAGACTCTAAATTTTCTAGTTGAGTCTGTATATTGCCTTTTTCTTCTTCCACAGAATCTTCGATCTTTTGAGATTCTAGATGACCTTCTGAAGACACTTGAATGTGGGGAGGTGATTCAGATTCATCTTTGTGAGTCTAAATGTTTTCTTCAAACCTTACATTCATTGTTTCTTCTAGAGTCTGAGAATTTTTGTTGAATACTCTGTATGCTTTGCTTATAGTAGAATATCCAAGTAAGAATCCTTCATCTGCTCTATCATCAAACTTACCAGGGCGATCATTTGAATTTTTGAGAATAAAGCATTTACAACCAAATACTCGAAAATATGAGATACTGGGCTTTCTACCTTTGTAAAGCTCATAGGGGGTTTTCTCAAGAATGGGTCTGAGAAAAACTCTGTTAATAATATAACATGCTGTAAAAACTGCATCTGCCCAGAATTGATAAGGAATCTTGCTTTCAATCAACAATGTTCTTGCCATTTCTTGCAAGGAACGATTTTTCCTTTCCACAACACCATTTTGTTCTGGTGTATATGGAGTAGAAAAATTATGTTGAAAGCCATTTTCCTCACAAAAATCTTAAAAACTTTGATTTTCAAATTCTCCCCCATGATCTGTTTTAATGCATGAAATTGAATAGCCCTTTTCATTTTGAACTCTTTTTGCAAAATTTGAAAAATATGAAAATGCCTCATTTTTATGAGCAAGAAAGAACACCCAAGTAAATCTTGTGAAATCTTCAACAATAACTAAACAATATTTCTTACCACCAATACTTTGTGTTCTAGTTGGTCCAAACAGGTCCATATGAAGAAGCTGCAAAGCACGATCAGTAGAAACATGATGTATAGATTTGAAAGAACTTCTTACTTGTTTTCCGAGCATGCAGGCATTGCATAAGTCTGTCTTTCTGTATTTCAAATCTGGCAAACCTCGAACCAGTTTCTTGTTTGAGATTTTTTAGATTTGTTTCATACTGATATGTCCCAACCTTCTATGCCAAAGATCTTCATCCTCTTTGATTGAGATTAAGTAATGATTGGAGTTTGGATTAACATCCAGAAGATAAATATTGCCATGTCTTCTTCCTGTGAATGTTTGAGAAGAATCTTTGCTTGTTCCTGAGCATGTATCTTCTTGAAAGTTGATTTTGAAACCTGTATCACAAAGCTGGCTTATGCTAATCAAATTGTAGTTGAGTCCTTTTACCAACGAAACGTCATTGATTCTAAATCCTCCAATATCAACTGTTCCTTTGCCAATGATTTGTCCTTTGGTATTTCCTCCAAAGGAAACTTTTCCACCCTTCAGACTTTAACGATCAGCGAATATGCTTGGATCTCCTGTCATATGTCTGGAGCATTCACTGTCTAGATACCACTTTCTTTTTCTCTTTGTGGTAACCTGCAAGAATCACAACATCTCAAGTTTTCTTTGGTACCCAAATTTGTTTAAGTCTTTGAGCATTAGTATATGCTGTTTTAACAAAATCTCTTCGAATAGGTCTCCAGACCTTAGGACATTCATTCTCAAAATGTTGTGGATCTCCACAATTTGAGCATTTGAGAGCACTTCGGCCAACAGGTTTTACAAAATTCTTTTTGAAATGGTTTTTATAAACTTGTCGAGGAGGTCTTTCTCTTAATCTCTCCTTGACTTTTGGAAAATCAATCAACCTGTCACTTTCCTTTACAAATCCTAGACCAGATTTGTTATAGTAAGGAATTTGAATGGAAAGGATATGCTTCAAGGTATCTGAACCTTTTGAAAACTTGGAAGTAATTTCTGAAATTTCCTTTTTCAAAACAGTATTTTCTTTGGAAAGAAAATCTCGATTTTCCTTGGTTTGATGAAATTCTTTTTGAAGGAAATCGATTCTTTCTTTTTGAGAAATATCCTATTGCCTTAGTAATGAAATTTCTTTTTCAGAGAAGAGATTCTTTTAAGAGCAGTCTTAAATTCGAAGCATAATTCATCAATATAATTTGATACTTCAATAGACATTTCAAAAGGTTTTACCTCGATTTCCACTTTGGGATCAGAATCAGAATCTGAGTCTGAATCTGACTTTGCCATTAGACAGAAATTTGAGATATCTTCATCACTGTCTTCGCACTCTGTGTCACTCCAAGTTTCTGCCTTTAAGGCCTTCTTTGCTTTCTCAAATTTGGTCTTCTTTTTCAGAAGTGGACAGTTAGGCTTTATGTGTCCACGTTTCCTACAGTGAAAGCATATTATATCCTTTGATCTTTCTATCTCATCGATAGGCTTCTTATTTTCAAAAGGCTTCTTCCCTTTGAGGTTTCTTCCTTTGATTTTCATTCTCTTATACTTCTTTATGAAGAGAGCTAGTTCTTCATCATCAACATCTTCATCTTCATAATCTGCATCAGAATCAATGTTAGTTTTTAATGCAATTGACTTATTACCTCTGGTTTCAATCTCCTCATTTCGTTTCTCAGTCTCATATGATTGAAGAGTTCCAATCAACTCATTCACTGACAGAGGCTTGATCCTTTGAGTCTCACGAAGAGATGTTTTGATATTGTCCCACTGATTTGTCAGTTCTCTTAGAAGTTTGTTGACTTTCAATGCATCTGGGACTGGTTGTTCTTAATAGGCAAGACTGTTTACTATGTCAGTAAACCTGTCATAATAATCAGCAATTAATTCTCCAGATTTCATTTTGAAGGATTCATATTGACCAAGCAAAATATTGATTTGAGTTTCCTTGGCTCGATCTGTTCCTTCATAAGTAACATAGAGAGTATCCCAGATTTCCTTAGCAGATTCACAAGCAACAATTTTCTTATATTCAATAGGAGATAAAGCACAGTAGAGAGAATAAATTGCTTTTGAATATGAAGTTTCTCTTTTGGATATCTCAGTTTGAGATAATGGAGGATCTGCTGCTTTGCTTGCATCCGCCTTTTCTTTTGAATCTGAAGACTTTGGATTGACTCTTTTGATGATAACATCCCATTGCATATGATCATTTGACTTAATGAATGCCTTCATCTTGTTCTTCCAGATACTATATTCCTTGCCATCGAAATATGGTGGTCTGTTGTTGCTCTGACCTTCAATGAGCCCTGGAGCACCATAGCCAGCCATGTAGATCGTTAGCTCAGAAGTAAAGCACTTCAGTAAAATGAGCAACCTGCTCTGATACCAATTGTAAAGGCTAGCAAAGGTCACCTAGAGGGTGGTGAATAGGTGAACCTAACCAGTTTTATAAAATTTATACGGAAATGAAACAAGTTACAGAAAAGTCTGAATAAAATTCAGATTCAAGTCAGATTGATGTGCAGAAGGTAAAGTAAGAGATAAGGAGAAGAGAATCTGCACACAAGATTATAGTGGTTCGGCTTATAGCAAACCTACGTCCACTCTCACGCTTACAGCCTACTGGCTGGATTCCACTAAGTAATCAAGAGGAATTTACAGATTCTGAGTGATATCGCTCTTGTGTATGATAGGACTCTCTATCTCACACAATCACTCTTACAAAGTAATCCTCAAGTTCTAAACTTTTTGGCTCAGAAAGACAAGAGGAATGGTTGGAGTATGCTCAGACTTTGGACATAGTGATTCTTGATTCTGTTCTGTGCCTATTGCTCCTCATTGATCTCCTTTTATACTCCTCCACTTCCAAACTAGCCGTTGGACAGTCTTCAGAGGATCATCTTCCAATATTCACCTTCGGACAGATTTGTATAAAATGGATTGAGTAGCCGTTGGTTGACAGATTCTGAATCCCGCTGATTCTGGTCGCCCATACAATCAGAATCTTGGTTTTCATAAGTAGAGCTTTGTCCATAATAATGCATTCTTGTCGTAATTTTTTATTGTCAATCAATTTGATTGAGATTGAATCAATCAAAACTTTCCTTCTGTGAAATCCATACCAGATTATTAGCTGTGATGTTGAGTTCTGTGTTCTGCATCTGAATAATTTTAGTATCTGCGTCCGAGTCTGAAAAATTTCAGCGTCTGCGTCTGAGTCTGAAAAATTTTAGCGTCTGCATCTGAACAATTTCTCGTTCTGTGTCTGAATAACTTCTGCGACTGCTTCTGAAGAATTTTCATCTTCTGCGTCTGCTTCTGAAAAAATTTCAGCATCTGAGTTTTTTGTGTCCGAATCTCAGAACTTTAGGTTATAAGGAACTCGCTGTTTCAGATTGTAAAGTCTAAAAATTTCCTTCAGATTTTCCAGAACATGTATATATTCCTGGAATAAAAATAGTTCAAAATAAGTATAAGATTTGCAAATATCATGGAAGGTTTTGTCAACTTCAAAATCAGTAGGAGTTTTCCTCAACACGCTTTTGAGTGCGATGCTTCTGCTGTACTACGGACTGATTAAGAAGGATACTCTCCTCATCACCATCAATGGAATTGGCTGCGTCATTGAGACTGCTTACGTGGCTGCTTACCTCATCTATGCCTCAAAGAATGATAGGGTATGCCTTCTTGTTAATTAAGCGAATGAACGAGTTGGTATTCTTTTATGCTTAACTGAATAAACTGCAATTCTGTAGATGATGACCTTGAAGCTTTTCCTAAGCATGAACGTATTGGGGTATAGTGCGGTACTCTTTACCACTTTCTTCCTATCAAAAGGACTAAAGCGCGCACGGATTATTGGATGGATTTGCATGACATTATCTCTAGGCGTATTTGCTGCTCCACTTTGCATCCTTGTGAGTGAGAAATTAGTTAAATCTGATGAAATTTGTAAGAATGTACATTCATAGACAGTTCACACGCATTGACATACATTTTCATACGCTAATTCCATCGCTGGGTAGAAATTGTTAGTGGAGCCATAGCTGTGTTATACAAAAAAAAAAAACTAGCGAATGGTGACGGACTCAATTTATCAGTTTGAATCCAGACGCAATATTTTTGTCATAGTCTAATAAATGACCGCTTTTGCTCCGTTCATCCTTCTGTTTTGCACTTGCTACTGTTATTGACGTCATTCCCTAAGTTGGTTACTGAAATAGAACGAACTTACACGGGTGGCAGAGAAAAGTCATAAAAACCAAGAGCGTGGAGTTCATGCCAATAACTCTATCATTCTTTCTCACACTTGGTGCAATCATGTGGTTCTTCTATGGCTTTCTCCACAAAGACAACTTCATTGCTGTAAGAGGAAACCTGTAGACCCCAAAATCCTTATTTCATTCCAACAAGTCTTGCTTTGTATCTGCTTAATGTATCCATACACGACACAGGTGCCAAACGTGTTGGGATTTGTATTGGCAGTGGTTCAGAACTTCAGATAGTGCTTTACGCAATATACAGGAAGAACGCAAAGAAAGTGGTAGTGGAGCCTAATTTGCAGCTGCAGGAATTACGTGAAGAGATCATTGACGTCGTGAAGCTGAGCGCAGCCATGTGTCAAGAACTGAACCCGGTGTTAGCTGCACAGTTGAAGGACGTCCTCAAAGATAGTGTTGGTGAAGATGACCAAATCGTCGAGATGCCTTCCAAAGCAATCAAGGCATGAATTGCTGCTCATGGACAAAAGCTTTACCGGTGCAATATCCTGAGTCAAGCACCATTCCTAATGTTACGATACTAGTATATTTGCGTTGTTTAGTCTATTATCTCCTCTCTCGCTACCCCTTAATGAATCCAGGTCTGCATGTATCACCTATTTGTGCTAACAAGTCAATTTATTAGTTGATATCAAGCAAAAAAATTACATTAATACCGCAGTGTGCCCAATGTTTAACACTCACGGGGGTCGTACAAGATGTTCTTCTCCTCTGGGGCTACAGTAGAAACCCCATCAGTCCATTCCAAGACAACTTTTGGTGTGCTCCTGCGCTTTGAGTTTTGATAGTACCTCAGTTATGGCCGAATGCTGTCATTTCACCAAAATCTCATCGGCAAGATAGGCAGGTGACTAACTCTTTCTTCCTACTTCATAAACAATCAGTGCTCAGATTCAACAAGATCATTAACTCATAAACATATTCTGCAACTTTTTCGGTCTACGTTGGAGATCACTAAAGCAACAAAAAATATGCGATCTTCGTCCGTAAATTAAGTGGGCCAAGATTATTCTCCGTATCAGACGCTAGCAAGAAGAAAGGCATGAAGTAGACTTGTATAGTAAGACAAAACATCCAAAGGGCAATTAAAAGAATGTCAGTTCGAAGCCACAGAACCTCCGATACTGCAGAGAGATATGTGAGGATCACAGGTTTGAGACAAAAGTAGTAGCTCGGCTAGATGGACAGACAACAAAAGAGGTGTATAGCATAAAAGTTCTAGATCACAAATTCACGCCCAGAGTCACAGCTGCTTCACAGGGGGGGAAAAAGCATCACATATTGTAAAAATCATAATATATTTGTTGCCACAGACTCGCAGTCATCAATAATAAAGCCCGGCTTTGGTAATGATACAGATAAGTGTAGATTATAAATAAATGAATATCGGCAAGCATCTGGAAATAAGCCCCTTAGACCTTAATTCCACCTTTCACATATTTTTATGAAGGCGGAACACGTTGCAACCAGAGAGAACTTCATTCAGAACACTGAAAACATACACTACATCAAGGTTAAATCACATCAATTGAAGTATCAACACATGTTTCCCCATTCAACAATCGCAAATGCATAATATGCACAGAATCAATTGAATAGAGAAACACTCTTTTCCATGGTGGAATTACCACTTTATCACCCTTCAAAAAGAGAAACGATAAAAAGAAGCCCCATCTCATGGGCTTCTCCTTTAGCTCAAAAATGCCCAACCTGGATATGGGCACTCATATTTCCATCCAGGTCCAGAGTATCTTACGCAATGTAGCCATAACCCCACTTCGTGCTCCTCATATCTGACATTCAAGAATTGATCACAGGAGAGAAACAAGAAAGTGTCAGAATATGGGAAGGACTATGAGATGTGACGTAAATCTTTGTCTTTGGTACACAAGCAAATCCCCTATAGAATCAGATAGATCATTTACAACACTGAGGTATGGAAAAGAGGACGACCTAATCCTGAAGGCTGTTAACCCAAAGATCAAGGGGGGGAAATTCAAAAGGCACCTTCATAAGACCCCTTTTCCAATGTCTCTTGCCATTTTTATCACATGGCACATCGTGCAGGGATGTACAGTCACTAGCATGCTTGGAGTCAAGAGTAAGACAAGAGCACCTAAACAGACGATTCATTTCAGAATGTCTCAAGGAAAGTACTTCCTCGTTGAAATAAAAGTTACCTTCTCACGTATAAGCTTAGCCATCTATAACTAGAATCTTACCTTGTACCATCAAATGAATAGGAACAATCATTTTGGCCCCCAAACTTGTCATTTTTTTCTAAGTTTATGTTTTAACTTATGCTGATACCAGGGGAGTTAGCAGATCAAATTAGAAATGTTTCTCTGTCTCTCCTTATTTTCAATTTTTGATTTTTTTAACGGACTGTAAAATGCCTACCACAGGGGATGAGCTCTAGCAATATGGCTCCAATTCAGCTAAAGAAAACCTGCCAGTCCTCCAGATCAATAAGCTCAAAAATTTAAGAGCCCAATTCAAACAAATTTAGTTTGAGAATCAAACTAGAAAATCACAACAAGTTCAGAGAACAAAGCAGCAATTAGACCAGAAAAAAGAAGCTAATTGTCAATACCCAATTGGAGCCAAATTTGGACAATGTGTGCACATGGGATCAATGCTGAAATTTTTGCAGCAAGTCTCTTCACAATCATTAACATATGTATCATTTGTTTCTGGAATCAATGACTTGCCAGCAGCTCTATCGGCACTCATTCCTACATCTGAGCGATTATCAACATATTCAGACAGGTAAAGCATGTCATTGGCAATTGGATGTCCTGTATACTGCAAGTGAACTCGTATCTACACCACAGCAAGGTGAACAGAGCAGGGAGGGAAGAACATTAAACATTGAAGAACAGTTAAAACCAAATGATGAGGAAAGAAAAAAAGTCCTAAAAAAACCCCTTATATCTATCATTCCAATGAAGATCTATAACTGTTCAGCCGAAATAATGCAAAGATGGATGGCACATAAGCCTAATAATACAGACATAGCTCAAAAAAAATATATTATAGCTTGAGATCAGAAAAAGGTAAATACATGCTTAATCTGTTTGTCCCAAATTCTCCACATAAACAAGCAAACAAGAAGTTGTATATGTTAGAAATGAGGAAAAACTCATTATAATCCAAAGCTTCCCAAAAAGGATCAGGCAGAGCAAATAGCTATCATATGATGCGAAAACTACGAATAGCAAAACATGCATCCACGCAGGTGCACAGCCTCCGATATGAAACTGAAGAGATTTCCTATTCTTTCCATATGTTAAACATTGTCTCATTTCACATAGCTTCTAGACATCCTTACTTCCGATGTCATGCTTAATCTGTTTGTCCCAAATTCTCCACACAAGCAAACAAGAAGTTGTACATGTTAGAAATGAGGTAAAGCTCATTATAACCCAAAGCTGCCCAAAAAGGACCAGGCTGAGCAAATAGCTATCATATGATGCAAAAACTATGAATAGCAAAACATGCATCCATGCAAGCGCGCAGCCTTTGTTAAGAAACTGAAGAGATTTCCTATTCTTTCCATATGCCAAACATTGTCTCATTTCACATAGCTTCTAGACATCCTTACTTGATGAGTCCGTCCGGTAACTGGTTCACACAAGACAATACTGTGAGTCCCATTGCTACTAATCCTTGTAAATTTTGTAGAAGCTGTCTTTCCTTTTGAAGGTGTATCATGAAAAGAGTCACCCACCTGCCCAACCAAATTCAACATTGGGACTGACTTTTCCAACTTAATGAAGCAATGAGATACTAATCTACACCAATCTTTAGTTTCTTTCAGGACAGACACTGACAATCAACCAAAACTCACCTCGACTGTGCTTCTTCCTTCCTGAGGATTATAATATATGCTAACATCAACTAGCAGCTGGAGGAAAAAAACAATCATATGTTACAGTATCAGTGGAGAAATATTGCATGTGCTTTCACTTGCAACTCAAACTGTAATGTACTATATCTGAACAAAAAAAAAATGTAATGTACTATACTCAAGAATAGAGAGCTGACTAACATTTTAGTGGGATTAAACTAAGATTTCTTGAAATTAATTAATCCAAGTTGTAGGAGAATTTTTCAGAATCAAGAATGTCTTTCTTTGGCATGAGAAGACAATGTATTCATGCACGGAAAAGAATATAACAGAGTTCAAAAATCACGCATACTGGACATATTCTATTAATGATGCAACGCGGATACTTGTTAATGTGAAATATCTAGCCCCACTCCGAGTGCCGCATCTTTGTGTGACTAGATCTTAACAGGAATTAAAAGGCCGTATATATGCCTAGCTCTTTACTTTTCTTGTTTGCACTATTATATTCCTTACCAACTTAAGAAAGTATACCTCTTTCTCTGGAAATATCCCAACCACCTTTGCAATATACTGTTTCTGCACCATTCCACCTTCAATCTGCAATAATTAAGTTCCCAGACAATCACACCATTTTGTCTATTAATATGATCTATGCAGTCCCTAATGAATCCCAATTTTGCAAATAGTTATGGCAGGAAGCATTTCAGATTACGGCAAAAGCCATATAAGCATCAAGGAGTAACGGTGTATTATTACTGTTTGCAGATATAAAAGTTATCAGTACAAAGAAAAACCACAGAACACAATATTTGAAAGACCTCAAGCCTTAGGTACCTATTTTTCTAGTAAAAAAAGCTTTAGATACATAAGGATGCCTACACACATTATCCACACATGAAAAAGTTCTCTCCTACAAGACTTAGGAATCTATTTTCTAGTAAAACAAGCTTTAGATACATAACAAAGACTATACACATTATTTATGAAGAAATTCTCCCCAAATTTTCACAGATGCAACACTAACATGCCACAAAGATAAAGGGTCACCACTCAAATTAAATGTAGTAAAAAATGCAAAGTGAATCTCACCTGTTGCCTGAAAAGATCAGCTTTTGTGGCATTTCGGGCCAAGATAAGGAGCCCTGAGACAAGGCGATCCAATCTATGAACCGCTATCATGTCAAAGAAAAGATGTGGAGCCGGAGTTTCTAGAGGAAATGCAACAAATACGACATTGCTGGATAACCAGAATGTCATTTAAGAGAAAGGTAAATAAGCAGTTGATCATATAAGAACATCAGAACCCATCAAAAACAATGTCATTGCATGATTGTGTAGATGCTTTCAAAGGGCTCTACATGGATACGAAACAAAGGGGCCAATCCATGCTCAGCTTGAAGAATGCCAACAACAGTATTCTTGCGATACTGGCCACATGGGTGCACCTAAAAATAAGTGGAGGAAGTCACATTAAATGCAATGCTAAAGAAGAGGAGATGAGTCCATACCCGTGATTCAATCTCCCGTAGGCGAGATGGCATGCAAAGACTTTCAGATTGAAAAGTAAAACAAGAGACAAAAAATTGAAGGCAACAGATCTCCTATAACAGACACGATTTACATCAAAAGAATATAGCGGTTCGTTGCAGTGGATTTCAAAGCTATTAGAGTAGTTAAGATTGTTCTTGAAACCTCATGATGAGTTATAAAGCACAACACAACACTCTTTCACATCCAAATCTATGCCAAAGGAGGGGCAAAATGCAATAGTTCAACGTGACAGAGGCACAGAGGAGCACAGAGACTTGTATCCTCACTCATCAGCATTTAGCAGGGACAGAACATCAGTGAATAGCAGGCGACTGACCGGGACAGAGGCGGGCTTGCAGACAGTCACGACGTCGGGCTCTTCGAAAAGCACAGTGACATCAGAGGCCATTACAGGAGGTTCATGCCTACAAACATCGTCGCATCAATCAAACAGCTAGCCAAATGAACTCAAAGCAGCAAAAGGAAGGAGGAAAATAAGACAGGAGAAGATGAAGGCGGATAGGATTCAACGCTTGATGAAGAAGAATAGAAGACGATAGAATTGGAAGCAACCTGTGTAAGAAGTGGCTAATCTTCTGGGAGGGTTTGAGAATGTAAGAAAGAGGGACGGTCTCTCCATCAACTTGAATGCGCCCGCATTGAACAGCGCTCACCTTAACGTGACGGTGGGCAGGTACAGACACAAACAAAACCCAACGGTGACTAAGAAATGGTGGCATGTAACACCTGAACACAAAATCAAACAGAGGAAGATTTAAGGAAGTACATAGTACTCGTAAGGTCTGCCTTTGAACTCTTGGGTGAAGAAATCAACGATGGTTTGGCCTGCCCATCGATTCTTGACCTGTCAGGTAATCAGCAGAAGTTCAGCTCAGCCAAGAATGCCGGAAACAGTAGGCGTGGAGAAAGAGGGGGGAGAAGACGAACGGACATGAGAGATGAATTCGAAGTAGTAGGGCCTGACGAGACGTCTCCCTGGCACAAAAAGTAAAGCTCCAACAATCAGAACTCCACTTCGTTCACAATCTCAATTAGATGGGTCAGTCGTCAATCGATCATACCCTTTTGAAATATGTAATCTTGACGTTCCGGCGGGTTCGCCGGCGTCTGCCATACAATCTCCATCGTCTCCGTCTCTGTCTCTCTCCGTCTTCTTTTCATATGATCATCATGTACGATTTTTCTCTCTTTATTTAAGCTTTCCTGTGAATAGGTTGACCCATTCCTCGAATATCTTATTGAATATTAAACACGGAGCTCCCTTAGGAATTAAATATAATGGAGATAAATCAAGTCAAATATGTCAAATTTTTTATTCAAATTTACTACTTGACCGTGTTCAAATCAATTTCAATTTTTTAGTATTGAGTATGTGAATCAGAGTCAAATCGAGCCTGAGCTCGATCAGGGCAAGCTTTGCTCAAAATATACCCTTAGGGTCTATTTAGTAACGTTTCTGTTCCTACAAACAATTTCTATTCAGAAATACTTTTTTGTATTTCTATTTTCTAGACAAGTTTATGAGAAAAAACGTGTTTAGTAACTGTATAAAGTTTTTATTTCCGGAATAAAAAAAAAACAGAAATGTGTTTGATAGGACACTAAAAATTTCTACTCTCAATTTTTTCATTTAATTATTAAATTATCAATGAAGACTTAATAATTCATGTTTGGATAAAATTGGACTAGAAATATAATAAGAATATATTATGATATAGAATTGGATGACCTTAATATAATCATAAAGAAAATGATTCCTTATAGACAAAGCAACTATCGGGTGGTGGTAGAGGAAATTACAATTTAGGGCGTAGGATTTTAGGATTTGGGGTTAGGGTTTAATGATTTCGGTTTTGAGGTTTAGGGTTTAGGGTTTGGTATTTGGGGTTTAAGGTTTGGGGTTTCAGTTTTAAAGTTTTGGGTTTGGAGTTATGGGTTTAGTGTTTCAGGTTTGGAGTTTAAGGGTTTGGGTTTAGAGTTTAAGGTTTAGTGGTTTAGGGTTTTGGGTATTGGGGTTTGGGATTTATAGTATAGTGTTTAGGATTTGCAGTTTAGGGTTTGGGATTTATGGTTTATGATTCAAGATTTTGTGGTTTAGTTTTTTTGGATTTATGGTTTGGAATTAAGATTTTAGGGTTTCGGGTTTGAAGTTTTGGGGTTTAGGGTTTAGTGCTTCGGGTTTTAGATTTGAGATTTTAGGGTTTGGGTTTTTGGGTTTAGAACGTTTAAGGTTTTAGGGATTTGGATTTTGGGTTTTAGAGTTTAGGATTTCGGGTTTTCGATTTTAGTGTTATGAGTTTTAAGGTTTGGATATTGAAGTTTAAGGTTTTAGGATTAAGGTTTAGGATTTTGGGGTTTAGGGTTTGAGGGTTTAGGATTTGGGGTTTAGAGTTTAGTACAAGAATATCTTGTGAAAGAGAGAGAGCTAATATAGTTTCTTTATTGTTTCTCTTTTTGTTCCAAAAACATAAAAATAGATTTTTTTACTTCTTATTTCTATTCCAAATCTATTCCCTAACCACTTTTTAGTTCTGGGGAACAAAAAAACTAACTGACATTACTAAACAGATTTATGTTCTTTTTTCTATTCTTGAGAACAAAATAATAGAAAAACAAAGAAACAAAAACGTTGCTAACAGATCCTTAGCATCATGCTGACAAATCATGCTTATAAAAGCTAGATAGATAGCGAATGAAAATTAAAGTCTGTCACAATTGGAAGTTTCTCTCACAAGTAAACATTTCCATAGCGTATTTAAGGATTTTGGGCTTATGAAGAACTTGTGTTAAGGGTATAGGCTAACACAAATAGGCAAAATTAATAAAATCTTCGATGAGCTTGTGTTGCAAAATGAGAAAATGACATAAATAATTCATGAACTTTGGTTTTTGAACTTTTAATTTGTTCAATGTGATCCTTAAACTTTAACCCGAAGTATAATGTGGTCCTGAACTATATAAAAATGTTTAATGTAGTTATTGAACTTGAATTAATGGAATGACTCCATTGAATATTTTCATATAATTTAAGAACTAAATTAAACAAGTACTAAAAGACTGAACATATTGAGGAACTATGGAGGCAAGAAGAGACGCATTGGGGCATGAGATCACGATTTAGTTGGCTAAAATGGGGAGACAGAAGTACTAAATTCTTTTATGCAACAACGATTTAGAGAAAACAACAGAATAAGATATTTATGATGAAAATTGATGATGAAAATTGGAGCTGAGACCTTACTGTATTGGGGCAACATATCAGTAATTTCTACTGGCCATCTTATAATACTGTGGGCCCTAGGAACTTCTTGGCTGTCCTAGACCAATGCTCGCACCTAGTCAATGACGAGATAAATGAAGCTCTGTTGAAGCCCGTTAAATTAGGCTGTGTCGCCGCCACCCATCGACGGAGGGGGCCAGCTTGGCAAGGGTGGTCGGCCCTCACCAGCTCTCTGGGTGAGGCCTCGTTGGCCCTAAGCAAAAGCCAAGTGTCACTCAAATCTGGGTGCCCTCAACCCAAATCTCGACAAGCCTTGCCAGCCCTAGGTGAGGGCCGGCGAGGCCTTGCCTAGGGCAAGCGATGGTCATCGGCCCTAGGTGAGGGTCGACGTTGCCTAGATCTGGAAATTACACAATTAAAAAAATGTAAATATATCTCTTTATACAAATGTCAGTGAATAATATCTTTACTCAACATCCAAGCAAAACAAAAAATATATAAGTCTTGGGAAAGGTTTGGGTCGCCCATCACCAACACCATACTCCAATGCTCATGAGCTTACCTGTAAAAAAGTCAAATTGCCTACTATGGGTTGATATAATGCCAATCCAGTCATTCCGACTAATTTTGGCTAAATATTGCTAACCTGAACATCGGCCAGTCTATGTGGCACCGCCGACGCTGACGTGGACATTTTTAATAATATTTTAATATCCTTTTGATTTTTGATTATTTTTTATATATTTTCTTTCTTTTCTAGCAAAAGGAGGAAGAAAGAAAAAAGAAAAAAAATAAAAAAAAATATTTTAATATTATTAAAATTGTCCACGTCAACGGTGATGGTGCTACGTAAGCCGGCCGACGTCCATGTCATCAATATCCGGCCAAAATTAGCTGAAAGAACTGAATTAATACTTTATCGATTTAGGATTAAATTAGCACAAAAAATAGTTTCATATTAAACTGACACCAATGAAATATGTTTAATCTTTACATAACTTTCTTCTTCAATCTCCATGGAGGGGAGGGTTTGAGCAAGATCTCTCCCTCCTCCCTTTTCCTTTTTCTTTAGCTGATTTGGTTTTCTGTTATCTTTTTCTTGCTTTCGTCATGTTTTGAGGAGCTTTTCACATCTACGTCTAGATCTAAAAGTTTCTCTCTCGTTTCAGGAAGGTTTCTATTCTGATTTAGTATAGATTTGGGGTTTTTTTTTTGCTTATATGATTTTAGGGTTTCGCTCTTCTCAGGTTTCATTGGTGCGCAAGTCCAGTTTCGAAGGACATCAGAGGAATTTCGTGAAGGTTTCACTCTCACAGGTGTTAGATCTGTGCACATTCAACCTTGTTACTTTGTACGGCAATGGTGTTGGGGATGCTAAACCTTAGCGCATACCGCCAAAAGGCAAAGCAGTAGCAATATATAGGGATGCTAAACCTTAGCGCATACAAGTTCGATGATCGGTTGCTGATTTTGGTTTGAAGAAGTCAAAGATTTGCTCTTTAAGAATGTGACCCAAAACTGATGATTGATCTTCTTATTTGGAATTTGTTTTATTGTCTTCGTTTGCAGTTGGATTGCGCATCTCTATTATATATTCGTATAAATGAATGAAATGTTTCTTTAACAAAAAAAAATAGATTTAGGATTTTGTTTTTACACTTTTCTCGATAAAAGTCAAATAAACAGGAATCGTCACATGTGATAAAAATGTGTATAGAAAGCATGTATAAATGAAAACAACTTAAGAAGAACATCATCCCAAATGATGATACGCGGCGAGACAGAAAGCTCATCTAAATCAAAACAAACCCGAATCAGCCCATTTTCCAATTAAATATCGAAACCCGTCCATTGGGAATATAGTGTTAAATATGCAGACGACTCACGATGATGGTCATTTTTATGACGTGAGGGTGGTGGGAGGCGGAGGCAGAAGCCGAAGTTCGACGCTGCAACGGCGGCGGCGGAGTCTCCTTTCCGTCTTTCCCACGTCAAGGTGTGAACGGGCCAGGGACGTCAATCAATATCAGTAACCCAGAAAGATGGAAATCCATCACGGCTCTTGTTTAACCACTCGTTAATCAAATCCAATTCAACTCGAGCCAGCTGATCTTCTTGCTATATAGCCTGCAATCTTGATTCTACGCGCGCACGGTGACACAGTTATCCCGATCAGTCTTCATTACGTTTCCGGAGGGCATTATGTTTCTGTGCAGTCTCGTCGAATGGCCATTGACATAAACTCAGCTTCATACGCACATCATCCAACAAAACCAGAAATAGTTATTTTGATGATGGAGAAACTCAACTCTTTATTTCGCATTTGAGTGTGTCAGACGTTCTATTTACCTTCATGTACACTGTATATGCATGCGTGAGTTCTTAAGTTGCGAAAATCAAGCGATCGAACAATAAAATTGACAAAACGAGAAAATTAATCGGACATCAGATTTACGTGGTTCGATCATAGTGGCCTACGTCCACGGGGAGAGCAGTATGGAATTCCACTATAGATCAAACGATATAACGGAGATTACAACCGCGTTCGAGTCACTCTAAGTGTTTCCTAAGCCCCAATTACATCCAATAACGCACGTAGTGTTTAGCTCTCAATTCCTCACGAAATAATCTCTTAATCTTGTGAAGGACTTTTACACAAATCTTTTCACAAGATTTAATCGCTACAAACACTTGAACTCTCGGTATAATTTCACGAACAAAATCACGAATCCAATGTCAAGCACTCGGTTAGAATATCTTCATGTCAACTGCGGCGTTTCAAGACTTCTCTTCGCGTCCTCTACGGCGTGCACCCTCGAGTATATATATAAGTCACCGCCAGGGATTAATGAATCTTTGGATCGTCATCAAAGATAACCAACGGTGCTGGAGAAGGAAATAAAATCCAACTAGAATTCGGTCAACCAACCCAACTTTCTTCTTCTCTTCTTTTTCAATCTTTTCGTTGCTTTTTTTCTTTGTCTGACACATTGACCGAGCCAATGTTTAACTCAAAGTCCATATTGGACTTTCCAGTTTCTAGCTGCATACTCCAACTTAAATCTGGAAACTACCTTAAATCACAACTCGTGCATCGTAGATAATGTCCGTAATCTGCAATTTTATATTTTCAACTTTCCTGCATCAAGCTTATACAAATAAAATCAATTCGGGCTGGGTTTGTTCAATGGGCTCAAACTCGAGATATATTTTAACACTTAAGCACTTGCATAAGGCCAAAACTCAATCCCACGGTAGCTGGAGGCGGGAGCTGGATGGAGCTAAATGGGTGTGGTTTTAATTATATTCAGATATGGGTGATTGATGAATCTAAAGAGCATTCGGCTAAGGTTTGCTTGCTTATTCTATGAAGGATTCATGTATCAGATAAATGTAGCTTGAACGTAATCAAGTGCAATTTAGTCTTTGCACCGCAAACAATTCTACCTCCTCGACCTCATGAAGATGTACAGATATGCTACCCCGTGTGAGTAGGGTCTAACACATGAATGAATTGAATTCCTAGTTTCTATAGCTACTTAGGAAGGACGGCCATGTGGGTTCAGCTTGAGCAATGAGTTGGGTGGAGTGAGGAGGCGGTACGGAGATGTGTTACAGCACTGCTTCTCCTCGTCATCGTCCGACTTGCTCGTAAACCGTTCTTTTGTTTGGATCCAAACTCACAGGTATAAGTCGTTATCCTTTTGTTAATAACTCCATTTCTTGAAGCTTGAAGTTGAAGGCATTTGTTCATAATGAAGTATTCTAGAGTGGTTGCATCGTGGATGATGACGCCTGTTTATCATCTGTGGTTTCTGGGCAGCTTCCCTGTCAATTTATATAGTAAGAGGTCGATTGTCACCAGGATAATGGAATTAAAGACTGGCAAAATGGTTTTTCAGTGTTTCTTTGGTCTGATAAGCTTAGCTTTGGCCGTCCGTTTCAATTGACACACCATCTTTGCATCTGTTGTCCTCCTGATTAGTGATTGTGGACTGCTAAATGCTTGTTCCGAAAGCTTATCTCCCCAAAATGCGACCGACGTGGTCTCTTCTCTGCCTTTGGTTCCCTGTGCTTCTTCGCCTGTTCAAATAACCAAGCAGGATACGACGTCCTTTCTTCTTCCACGTTCTATGATTGTGTTTCTTTGTTCTTTCGCTCCATATCAAACAACCCGGGAGAGAATTCCAGAGTCCAATTGACTAGAGCAATGGAACCACTTTGTTGACGAGCTGTCAATTAACTATTTAATAGGAGAAGTTTTTCTTATTTGGTTTCTTCCTATTCTTATCTCCTAACTTGTAGGAAAATTAAGGTTGTCCTCCTCTATATATATATATATGTAACCTTGAAAAAAAAAAGATATACAGATCAATGAAAGAATTCTTCATATTTTCCTCACTTTTCTACATGGTATCAGAGCCAGGTTTGATTAGGAACCTATTAACCAGACCAATTGAACCAAACCCGAAAACTAGGTTTTGGTCTTCTCTTCTACTTCACGATCCAGCGTTACTGCCTGCTGTGCCGATCGCTTGACTCGCCACCGACCACAGCGGAGGTACTATGATCCGCCGCGACTTTGCTTGTCATTGCGCCGATCCTCTCTCACCGCGAACTCTTCGCCACTCTGACCTTCTAAACTAGAAATCACCGTGACCACGATTGGTTGCCACACCGTTTCTTCTCTTCTCAAGACATGGCCGATGACAAGATTCCATCCGATGTAGCCCCTCCAGCTTTAGCAGGAGTTGTTGCGCACCCTTCAGGTGGCAGTGTCCCTTTCCAAGCTCCAGGAGAGGCTCCCACCATTGATGCCCTCCTTGAGAATTTAACATCTAAGTTAACCCAAATTTTAACCACTCATCAAGTCTCACCGTCCCACGTTGAGGCTCCTACACCATCTATTGCCGTGAAGTTAGATGGCCACAATTATAGCCTTTGGACCCAAGTTGTCGAGATGTACATCTTCGGAAAAGACAAATTGGGGCATATTAATGGAGATCTTGCCCCACCGCTTCCGACCGATCCTAGTTTTCGAAAGTGGAAAATTGACGACTCTACAGTTAAAGGCTGGCTTATCAATTCTATGTGTAACATCCCGAATTTCGACCCATTTTCAGGATTAATAAAGTGAATATTCTTTATCATTTCATTTTGAAAAGTCTCGCCCGGAATTGATCACTTTCGGGATACTGACCAAAAGGGAATGACTAATTAGGAAACGGTACGTGGACCAGATACCCGACCGTGAATCGGGCACCGATTCCGAGAAACGATGAGGAAATATTTTGGGCCAATCCTAGGAAAGTGAAGGATATGATTTGGTCAACGATGTACGATTGGATCGCGGGTGATTTCGTACGATCGAAAGTACACGTGGCGATCAAATCCCGAACTTAAACTGACCGATCGCGACTGCCGACACTAGTGATAAACTCTCGCGTTTTTCCGGTAATTGAGGCCGTCATGACTCGAGTACCCCTAGGTCGATACGCGTAACCCCTAAACAGTCGCCCGTTAATCAGTGACTTTAAAATTTGAAAGCGAGCGATTTTGATCGCGAGAATTGACCCAGACTTGGGCATCGATTTTTGAGATTGTATGAGACTATTTTTCGTGGCCAATGTCGTTTTGGAGTGGCCACATACATTTGGGGCTAGTACAGCCGAAAATTGAAATTTCGGCCGAAATTGGAAAAATTACGATTTTACCCCTTTGGACTCCGACGTCGATTTTTGAGGTCATATGAGATTATTTTTCGAGGCCGATGTTATATTAGAGTGGCCACGCATATTTGGAGTGAGTACGGTCGAAAAATGGAAATTCGATCTGGAAGTGAAAAATTACCATTTTGCCGCTCAAGATTCTAGTGCCGATTTTCAAGGGCGTAAGTGATTATTTTGCGAGGCTGACACCATTTTTGATTGGCCATGTATATTTGGGATTGGTACGGTCAAAAAATGGAATTTCGACCCGGGGCCGAAAAATTACCAAAATGCCCATATGCCTTATTTTTATTATTCCGAATTTTGGGCTAAAATTAAGGAAATTATTAAAGGATTGGGTCAGCCCAATAATTGAGATCAAAAGACCAAAATGCCTCTAAATTATTGGGTGAGGACTAATTTAAGCCATTGGATTAAGGGTAAAATGGTCCGAGCCCCTAGGATTGCGACACTTGGCACCCACTAGTCCAACTTTGACCCATTTGACCCCTCTCTCTCTCTCCCTCTTCTGGCCATTTCCTCCCTGTTTGTCCTCCTCCTCAGCCGGTTCCCCTTGGCCGATCAACATTGTCGGAGTTGCCTGGCGTCACCGCCGCACGCCGACGTGCTGCCGCCGCCTTTTGCCGCTGCCGCCACACTGTCCAGCCACGATCACCACCCTCACCCCTCACCTCATCGACCTTCCTCTGTTTTGGCCGGAGGACGCCGAAACAGCAGAGGCCACCGTCCACCGAGTGAACCGACCACCGTCGGACCGCCGTTCACGCCGCCATCCGCCGTCCGTACAGCCGCTGCCGCCTACGCCGAGCACCGCCAACCACCACCGACCAGCAGCATCACCATTGCCGTCCTTCCCCTATTTTTGGCCGAGGCCGCCGTCCGTACGCCGCCGTTCGTACAGCCGGAACGCCGCCACCGATCTTGCCGTCCATCGGCGATTGGCCGCTCGTTCCCGTTGACTCGATTTGGATTAGGTGAGTATAAATTCCTAAACCCGAATTAGGACTAATTTGCCTCTTTAAATAGGTTTAAATGAATTCCTAAACTCGAATTAGGACTATTGGATCCGAATTTGGACAAATTCGGCTTCATTGAGATTTAATTGGGTCTTGTCGGGATTACATAATTTGTGGTCGATTGGCGCCTTTCTACGCTAGTTTACATATACCATGCCGTGTGGTTTCGAGACCGGTTAATGCTGTGTGCGATTGGCTATTGTCTTGGCGTGTAATAAGGTGCGCGTGAATGTGAATTATGGGTGGAATATGCTAGCACTTAAATTGGGCACGTGTGGCATAGATTGAGTACGCATTGATTTTATGGACTTGTGTGCTCGTGATTGTAATTGAGTGCTCATATGGCATGGCCACGCATTTTGCTTGCTGAGTATGGGCATGAGGCTAAAATGTGTTCGAGAATGTCTGTTTGAGCGTGATATTTATTGGCCTTTGGGTCGGGCCTTCGGGTCGGGCCTTCGGATCGTAATACTTATTGGCCTTCGGGTCATGGCTTTCAGGTCAATTTATCTGTGGGCCTACGGGTCGGTTTGTACTTGTCAACGAATCGCATGCCAGAGTGCAGTGCTTGAGACGATGCATGAGCACGTGTGGGGCACACGCGTAACCAGTGTGTGCGCATTTGTGTAGTGATCATTATTACGAATTCTCTAATTTGCAGGGTCACTGTATGAGTGATCTGGGCCATGGGCCTGGGTCAATTCTTATGATATTTTGGTACATTGTTATGTGTGTTTTATTCACCTGTCAGGAGGTGCATTTTAGCCTAGTTTAGGTTTAGGGGTTGTTACTTGCTGAGATTCGTCTCACGGTTGTTGTAAATCGATATTTCAGACCCCCGGCAGTAAAGATGGCAGAGGCGCCAATCCATTTTGGGATCCCACACTTCATCGAGAAGACCATGTCTGTACATCCCGTAGGGAACGAGAATATGTACATTAGATACTATACTTTAGTTTAGGTAAATGTTGGAGAGTTAGTATCTAAGACCCACGAGCACGTGGCTTGGTGTTATAGGACGTATAATGGGGAAGAGACCGGGCCCCTCCAGACTTTTGACATCCCGTTGAACGGGCAGGGTGAAGTAGATCCACAACGCCCCAATGGACAGGTGATGGATCCCGGCACTTCAGATGAGGAGAGTATGAGCTCCGAGGACGTACCGGTGGAGTACGAGGTTGATGAGGTAGAGCCGATGGATATGAGATCGGATGATGACGAGTTGGAGTAGCCTATGGAGGAGGACTTAGAGCCCGAGGAGATAGATGCTGAGGACGAGCCAGAGGAGGCTGAGTCCGAGTTAGACTCGTTAGATTCTGATGGGGAGCTGTCAGATAGTTCTTCCTCGTCAGAGTTTTCTGGTTCCGACCCGGACTGGGTCCCCTAGGTTGACTTGGTCGTAGGTAGAGCGGGCTGCACATTTTTTACTAAAGCTCGTCTTAGTCCAGTCTAATGCCCCTAGCCATTGGCCCCTTTTTGACGTCAGTCGTTGTGAATCATTTTTGTTGGTAGGCTGTATTCCCCATAAATGGATATTGTATCTACCTTCAATAGTAATGGAATGTATATGTTTTAATCTGATGGACTTCTATATTGTGCTATTCATGGTTATATCTTTTATTGTATGGGTATATATATATATATATATATATATATATATTTATATACGTTGTTTCTGCTTGTGTTTTGACTTTCTGATTTGAGTGCTAGGTCGGTGACGCAACCTGGGAGCGTCGCATCACAAATTCGACCTTGCGTGGGATACTTGCGCTTTGTGGGGTACGGGGCGTGACACTATGGTCCCAGAATTGATTGGCAATTTTATTCGGTACCTCACCGCTAAGGCGGTTTGGGAGGCCGTAGCTACAACATTCTTTGATGGCTCCGATGTTTCCCAGGTATATGATCTGAAGCAACGTCTGAGTCGATTGAAGCAGGCAGGTGGACCCATTGAGAAATATTACAATACTCTTCAAGGTCTTTGGCGGGAGGTTGACTTTCGCCGTCCGAACCCCATGACATGCTCGCGCGATATTGAACGCTATAATACCTTAGTACAAGAAGATCGTGTCTACTTATTTTTGGATGGTCTCAATGATCGCCTTGACAATGTCAAGGCTGATGTGCTGCAAATGCAACCTTTTCCTACCGTAGAGCATGCCTATACACGAGTTCAACGTGAGGATATGCAACAAAATGTTATGCTCACACGTCCAGACACTACATCCACTGCTGCCATGGTATCACGTGGAGGAAAACTTGGCCAGAAAATTCCTGAGAGGAGCACCGCACACACTACTTTGCAGATGGTGCCTGGCGATTCTGGGGGAGGACGCTCCGATGATGGTTTGAGGGCTAGATCATCTCCACAAAACGTAGGGGGCTGTAGCCATTGTGGGAATTCTAAGCATACAAAGGAAACCTGTTTTAAGTTGTATGGCTACCTCGATTGGTGGAAGGAATTACAGGCTAAGAAGAAAGGAGATATTGCGGTAGAGAAGGGACATGCATCCTTGGCTACTGGTAACTTGGATAGGACCCTAGTTGCCTCGGCCTTATCTTTAATACCGACGGTGGACACTACCTCTACCCCCGACTGCAACCTCTGAAGGTAACGATGGGTTTATGCTTGTCAGTGCTTCTACAGGTAACGGCTGTGATGGATGGATTATACATTCGGGTGCCACACATCATATGACACCCAATGCTGAGGACCTCCTTCATCGTATTGGCGACAGCATATTTTTAATGCTAACGGCAGTTGCTTTCCTGTTATAGGAGCTGGCAATGTTAATCTTTCTCAGTCTATGTCATTAACAAATACTCTGCTAGTTCCATCTTTATCTAATCGGTTACTGTCTGTTGGATAAATCACTGATGAACTGAATTGCAGCGTACTCATGTATCCTTCTTTTTTGTCTATTTAAGGATATCCTCACGAAGGAGAATATTGGACGTGGTACTAAGAGAGAGGGGTTGTACTTTGTGGAGGACTTCAATACGAGTAGAGTTTACCACACCCGCGGTTCCTCCACTGATAAAGTGCAAGACATTTGGTTATGGCATTGTCGATTTGGCCACCCTTCATTTAGCTATTTAAAATTTTTATTCCCATACTTATTCAGTAATTCTTCAGCTTTTGCATTTAAATGTGAGACCTGTATTTTGGCGAAAAGCCATTGAGCTTCCTTTCCATTGAGTTTCAATAAAAGCATGATACCGTTTTCATTAATCAATTCTGATGTGTGGGGTGCTTCGCTGATTTCTACTATGTCTGGGGTTCGTTGGTTTGTCACATTTGTGGATGACTGTACCAGAATGACCTGGTTATATTTATTGAAACACAAGGATGAGGTCAGCTCTGTCTTTCGTATGTTTCATTGCATGATAGCCACTCAATTCGAAGCTCAACTTCGCATTCTCCGAAGTGACAATGGTGGTGAATATATCAACCAGCATCTAGCAGGTTATTTCCGGAAGCATGGCCTCATTCATGAGACCTCATGTACTAACACACCACAGCAAAATGGTGTGGCCAAGCGAAAAAACCATCATATTCTTGAGACGGCGCGAGCCTTATTAGAGGATGGGCAGGTTCCTCGTTGTTTTTGGGATGCAGCCATTGTTACAGCCGTGTATCTCATGAACAGAATGCCCTCTCGGGTTTTGGCATTCCAGACTCCACTCCAGGAGCTTTCGAAACATGTTCCTCTTCCATCGATCTTGACTTTGCCTCCGAAGGTGTTCGGGTGTGTGGCTTATGTCCACATTCATAAGCATCACCGTACAAAGCTTGATCCGTGTGCTGGTAAATGTGTTTTCTTGGGCTACGACACTCACCAAAAAGGTTACTGCTACTACAATCCTAGCACGAAGAAAACATTTGTTACCCTGGATATGACGTTTATTGAGACATAACTCTTTTTCCCTGGCACCAATTCTACCTTTCAGGGGGAGATACGAGATGAAAGGAAAAATTGGATGGATGTTGGTTTGATGGCAGCAATTAGGGCGAACTCAGTATCAGAGAATGGCAAATTGGGAGAACAGGCAGTAGGCCAGCCTACGGCAGCAGGCCAGCCTACGGCAGCAACTCAAGATATAGGTCAGGATAGTGAACAGGACCCTAGGGCGCAACTCCTTAGTACAGAAGTTCAGCAGAATGCTTCACTCTAAGAGTCACAAGTACAACCCTCTCTTCCCTCTTAAGTACCCGACCACTCTCCTGAGGATACTCTTGAGGTAAGATCTCCAACTATACATGATTCCTCTGATGATACTAATACGGATGTTGGTTATAAATTGCCCTACAGACATAATCGAGGGAAGGCGCCTAATAGGTACTCACCTGATGTGGAGGAAAGAAAATTGAAGTACCCAATCACGAACTATGTATCGATAGAGAGATTGTCAGCACCCGTGAAGGCGTTTGTGTCTAACGTCTCCGGAGTTAAAATTCCTGGTGGAGTACAAGAAGCATTGAATGATCCTAAGTGGGTACATGCGACGAAAGAAGAGATGGAAACATTGCAGAAGAATGAGACTTGGAGACTGGTAGAGTTATCGACAGGAAAGAGAGCAGTAAGGTGTAAGTGGGTCTTTACCGTCAAATACAAGGCCGATGGTTCAATTGAGAGATGCAAGGCTCGGCTAGTAGCGAAGGGGTATACCCAAACCTACGGTGTGGACTACTAAGAAACCTTTTCCCCGGTTGTAAGTTGAACACTATTCGGGTTTTAATGTCAGTTGAAGCAAACAGAGAGTGGCCTTTGTATCAATTTGATGTGAAAAATGCATTTATTCATGGGGACTTAGAGGAAGAGATTTACATGGAGATTCCACCGGGTTACGCATGTATCGATCAGCCTAATGTGGTTTGCAAGCTTGAGCGCTCCCTGTATGGACTAAAACAGTCACCCCGGGCATGGTTTGGTCGCTTTAGCTCAGCAATGAAGAGGTATGGATATATTCAAAGTAATTCTGATTATACACTATTCCTAAAAAGGAGATAGGGCAAAGTAATTGCACTAATCATATATGTGGATGATATGATTATCACTGGAGATGATGTTGAAGAAATTGCTAAACTTTAGAGAAGACTTGCAAAGGAGTTTGAGATGAAAAACTTGGGAGCTCTGAAATATTTTTTGGGGATCGAGGTAGTCCGATCAAAGAAAGGTATTTTCTTGTCTCAATGAAAATATGTGTTAGATTTATTGACTGAGGTTGGAATATTGGATTATAAGCCTCTAGACACACCTATCGTCCAAAATCACAGACTTGGAGAAGTTCCTGTCAGGTACCTACTAATAAAGATCGATACCAGAGATTAGTAGGGAGGTTAATTTATTTATCGCACACCCGTCCAGATATTGCATATACAGTAGGAGTTGTGAGTCAATTTATGCATGCTCTGAGCGAAGAACATATGAACGCCGTGATTCGAAGTTTACGCTACTTGAAGTTAGCTCCGGGCAAAGGGTTGTTCTTTGGGAGAAATAGACATTTGGAAATAAAGGCTTACACGGATGCAAATTGGGCAGGCAACGTTTCAGACAAGAGATCTACTTCGGACTACTTTACATTTGTGGGAGGTAACTTGGTGACATGGAGAAGCAAAAGGCAGAAGGTTGTAGCCCTGTCCAGTGTCGAAGCTAAGTTCCGAGGAGTAGCTAAGGGGCTGTGTGAGTTACTGTGACTCAAGAAGTTGCTGACAGAGCTTGGTTTTCCACCAGAGTCTGAGATGCGATTGTTCTATGATAACAAGGCGGCAATTGAAATTTCTCATAATCTCGTTCAACACGACCGAACTAAGCATGTTGAGGTGGATAGACATTTCGTCAAACAAAACTTGGATGTTAAGGTGGTAAAGTTTCCTTTCGTCAAATCTAAAGATCAGTTGGCGGATGTGCTTACTAAAGCCGTGTCGAGCCGAGCATTTCACAGCGCTCTTGTCAAGCTGGGTATCAAAGATATCTTCTCACCAGCTTGAGGGGGAGTATTGACGAGCTGTCAATTAGCGTCCTAATAGGAGAAGTTTTCCTTATTTAGTTTCTTCCTATTCTTATCTCCTGACTTGTAGGAAAATTAGGATTGTCCTCCTCTGTATATATATATATATATATATATATATATATATACATGTTATATTTTAACCTTAAAAAAAAAGGATATACATATCAATGAAAGAATTCTTCATATTTTCCTCACTTTTCTACACACTTATCTTCTGCTCTTAGTCTCTCTGTTTGTCCGCTGAGTTCAATATGGAGCATTCCATGTGTTAAATTATGTATCGATTTTGAGCCCAGAAAGAAAAGTTTACTAATTCAAGTAGGTTTCCTAATTGAATGATTTCCTAATTGGAGAAGATTTTCTAAAAATAGGTTTCCTAATTTGGATCTAATTCTTGCCTATAAATAAGAATGGGATGTTATAGGTGAAGATCCTCAAAGAGGAGCTTCTACTTGTGAATTACACCCTGAAGATATCCGAATGTGTTGTAGCCGAGTAAATCTTATGGTAAGATTTGTGTATAATTCTTTCGTGAAATTGAGAGATTATTTCGTGAAGAATTGTTGGGTTAAACACTACGTGAATTATTGGGTGTAATTGGGGCTTGATAAATACTTAGAATATTTGAATGACTTGAATGTGGTTGTAATCTCTGTTGTATAGCTTGATCTATAATGAAATTCCGTACTGCTTTCCCTGTGGACATAGGTCACTACGATCGAATCACGTATATCCAGTGCTCAATTTATTTTTCTTATTCTATCAATTGGTATCAGAGCTAGGCTTGGCTGAGTTGAAGCGAATCGATGGCGACAGAAGAAGGAAAAGTAAAAAAAGACAGATTTGATAGGAAGGATTTTAGTTTCTAAAAGATGCAAATTGAGGATTATCTGTATCAAATGAAACTGCACTTGCCCCTATCTAGGGATAAACCAGAGACGATAAAGCAAGTTGACTAGGAATTGCTGGATAGATGTGTTGGATAGACGAGCTTTGGGTGTTATTCGGCTGACGTTGGCTCATAACGTCGCATTTAACATTGTGAAAGAGACGACCATTGCTGGTCTGATTGAAGCCCTATCGAACATGTACGAAAAGCCCTATAATCAACAAGGTCTGTTTGATGCGACATCTATTTAATTTGAAGATGATCGAACGTGTGTCAGTTGTTGGTCATATTAATGAATTCAATGTGATCTTTAGTCAATTGAGTTCAATTGACATTGACTCTGAAGATAATGTGTGTGCTTTGATTCTATTATCCCCAATGCCTAATAGTTGGAATACTACTGTTATAGCTGTTAGTAATTTCTCTAGGTCAATAAGTTTGACGTTTAATGGTGTTCGAGATTTAATTATGAGTGAGGACATCCGTAGAACAGAATCTGGTGAACATATATCTACTACTTTAGTAGGTGAAAATAGAGGAAGAACTGATATGCATGTTAACCGAAGTAGTGTAAACATGAATAGACGAAATCAGTCTAGAACTGGTGGTGCTATCTGTTAGAACTGTGGCAAGATGGGGCATCTTAGAAGGGATTGCTTTAAACTGAAAAATGATATAGGTAAGGGAATTAGAGTTGAAACTATGAATGATGTTGCTACTACAGCTCATGGTAATTCAGATAGTGCTGATTTTGTCTTGTCTGTAACTGATTATTCATCGTTTAATGGATGGAATAAAGATTCTGATTGTTCTTTTCACGCTACATCAAACAGGAACTAGTTTACTACTTATTGTTTACACCTAAATTTTGGCTAACCATTTAGTAGTCAACGCGTAGAAAATTATGGATTAATCTCTAACCCACAAACAAAAATATTAAAATTAGATTGCATAATATGCCGTTTAGAATCATATAATTTAATTACATTTTGCATTAGATCAGTAGTGGCAAATAAGTTCAAATCAGTTGTGCGTACCTAACTCGCACATCAAGCGAGACTCGGCTAGGCAGTAGGAAAGGGGGTCAAAAATTACAAGGCATAACAGGCCCAAATGAGCTCAACTTAATTATTATTCAGCCTGCTGGAGTTTAATTGTGAGTTAGCCCTGGGTTATTAGAGTCCATCACATTGGCAAATGGGCTTAAATTAAGCCCGCAATAGCAAGATAAACCTAGTTTGCGCTATAAATAGACCTTAACTCTTCACAATTAGAGGGGGGCCACACAATTGAGAATGCACGTCCACAAGGGATTTTTCTTCCTATGCAAAGAGAAGACGTCCATAGGAGAAAAGGCCAGAGAGAAGAAGCTATGCCCTCAACGCAGGAGACACGTGACTCTGAGCAAGTAACGCACAAAGTGCTCTCTCTCATCTCCGAGTTCATCGCTGTCGCACAACTTCTAGTCGATTCCTAGCATTCCTGCAACGGTTCCGGTGGACTTCAAGTGGATCTAGCATCCCACAGTCCATAGTCACCGACGGTAGCCTCCACGACGGCCAATAATTCCCTGTATCAACGAAGTCAGCATTCCCGAGTTAGTCTCAGCGAGGTTCCCTGCTTTAGCTCTGCGATGGATGCTGCAATCCTTGCCGCATTGGACTAGCCCTCAATAGCTATATTGCAGGTTTTAGATCGGTTGAACCCTTGTTGCTACATCTCCCTTCGGTTTCGCAGGTTTCCAAAGTCGTAGCGAAACATCATCTTGGAAGTCATCAAAGCTAAATCCTCATGGCCAAACCGCACCGAGACCACCGTGCACCATCGCTGGCTGAGCACTACCGTCGTGCATTGCCATCCACGGCTGAGAATCACCGCGAGCCGAGCTGCTCCTCGCCATCCACACCGGAGCATTGCTGCCAGTCCGCCACCGTTGGCCATCCCGTAATCCGTGAGTCCTATCCAAAACTGAGCCCAAATTTGGAAGCTATTTGCTAAATTATGTAAGAATTCTTATCCAATATTGTTTCAAATATTTAATTCCTGATTTGAGTAAATTAGGTATCTTTGGTGACTTGGTTGCTATTTTTTAATGATGTATGGCATATCCGCAAGATTTTAAAATATACTAAATTAGGGAATTTAGGAACATGCATTGATGACTATCCGATCTCAACCCCGAGATACGATACTCGGCGGCATGAAAATCTTTATTCTATTCATAACCATTTGGATACAATAATAGATTTTATTTGGTTTCTTAACTTAAACGAATAGCCTTCCATCAATATCCATAACCACATGGATATGATCGTTGGTTTATATCGTTTTACTAATTGAAGATAATAAAACAAATCTTGCAGATTGCGTGGATTAATTTCGAAGGTGGTGGTGATATGTTTGTTTGACCTTTTTTCCTTAAAAAAAATAAAATCCAAAAAAGATTAGTTAGGATTTGAATTAATTTCGTAGAAGATAGTGTCGCATGTTTTGAATAAAATAGGATAACCTAGACTCGCTAGAAAGATAGGATAATTTTCCAATGTAAATTAGGGTTTAAAGTAATTTATTTCCTAGTTTAATTTAGACATCATCCTAGTCTTTAGGGTAATTTTTAATTTCGAATTTTCATAAAAAAATTTCCAAAAAGAAATCACTTTAGAATAGGTTAAATTGTCTTTTCTAGAATAGATTGAATGTTAATTTAGGCATTTTTCTCTATTCTGAATTTTTTTGGAAAAATACAAAAATACATCATTTGCCCGTCATTAGAATTAGGTCATTTAATCGCATGTCATATAGTTTGCATGTTAGGATTACTTATTTGCACGTCATACTTTGCACGTCGTGGCACATAGGTTAGTTTTCATTTAATCAAGAGAAAACCCAAAAAATACATTGAGTGACTTGCTTGCTAATTAGAAATCATATTAGGATAGTCAATGTGATTTTCTAACTAATAATGCAGATGCTTACGTTACTTTGAGGTATGTTATTCTCCTAATCTAGCAATGTATTTACTGCTTTCATTATTGGGTGTTAATTTCGTAGTTTGCGCACCAACATGATCACCCCACATATTAGGAAGTAATAAAATAGATCCAAACTACTTGCTCAAACATTTTCATGAAAAGAAAAGGTACCGAAAGGGCGTTAGAGTAATTTAGCGTAATCAAGTTCCCGTACTCATAATCTTTGGTTCATAGGAATAAAGTATATTTCCCTATACTTTATTTGGGTTTCTACTCGATTCACTATAAATAGATTAGTGGTGACTTCGAAATGAAAATCATTTGCACGCTAAGAACTCGAACCATAAGTTGCGAATTAGTAGGGCTTGGGAGAGCCCAAGCTAGACTTAGACTTAATAATTCATTAGCTGAATCCTTAGGTGATCCATACACCAGTGGGGAGGTAAGGTCGCGACGCTTATCAGTGCATGGATAGTAGTAAAATGCAGTTGGGGAACAATTCTGAATGCGATGTTATAGGTGTTGGTGATATTAGAATCAGAATGCATGATGGTATTATGTGGACATTGACTGGAGTGAGGCACGTTCTAGAGTTGAAGAAAAATCTGATTTCTTTGGGTGTCGGTATTCTTCACAATATAGAGTTCTGAATGTTCTTTGCGGTGCCGTGGTGATAATGAAAGGAATCAAGTACAATGACTTATATGAGCTTCAAGGTGAGATGGTGACGGAATTTACCACGAAGACATCGAATGCATCTGTTTGAGAGTCTGAATTATGACATATGCGTTTAGGGCATATTAGCGAGAAAATGTGATTCCGGAAATTTCGTAATAATATGTATATGATGTTGGAAGTTTTTCATGTTCGAAAATGATACTTAGATAATAAAGCTAAGTATTATCTTAAGTTAGTGTTCGTGCGGACGCGTAAAAATCGTTCTTGGACCATAAATTGCGAGGCACAAATTCGGGAACGTAATCGTTCCAAGCTCGACGTGTTTAAAATTGTAAATGTTGTTGTGTATGTTAATAGTAGTGCGGTATTAATTAATTTACCGTTGTCTTGGTGATTAGTGGATAATATTATTGGTTAATTTTTGGTTAAGTAGTGTTAACCATTTTATTAATTTCTAATTGACGTTAAAAAAGGGGGAGATATTTCCACCAAAATATCTCTTTAGACTCTCCTCTCACGTGGCTTATGAAGGAGTAAGCTTGGCCACATGCCCCTTGTCCTCTTAAGCCAAGCTTCTTGTTCTAGTTTGACACCTAGCTTTAAGCAATTATGTTCCTTGGCCATTACTCCTCCTGATTAAGCCCTTGATTTTTTACACCTGGCCGTGATGAAAAGGAGAAGTGCTACCTGTGAGTGCAATGTATTTGTCCACCTCAATGTCTACTCTTCTGGCTCATTTTCATCTTAGTAAATACCGAAGGGAATTTTCATCCAAACTATAATTCCCTTCTTCACTTTCTACTTTCACCATCACCGATCCAAAATCTACGGGAGAGCTTTAATTTTTTAGTGTTCAGATTTTTGCACAAGGTAAGTGAAGACTCTACAATTAAGTTAAAAAAATCTACTTGTCACTTTTAACTTGGATGGTTGTGATATGCTTATTTGAGGTGTTACAATATTGAGAACGTGATGATCTATGCAATTGCTTGGTTGGTCTCAAGCATGTTCAAATGGATGTGTTTTGTTTCCTAAAAGTATGTTGAAACCTGCAAGTGCAATGGTTAAAACTGAACGTATAAATGTCATCTTTGAGATGATTGTAGAAATTGTCTTGCTAGTTGTATGTATGTTTAAAAAGGGTAGAAAATCGCTTTACTCAAAGTGGAGTATATTAGGTGAGTGTAAATGATGATTCTGTTTAGTTATGAAATGAATAGATTTAAAACTCAAATTCTGATTCTGTTTACTTCTAAACTAAACAGATTTATAAACTTGAATTTTGATTTTGTTTACTTATAAGCTGAACAGATTCTAAACTTAAATTTTGATTCTTTTTACTTCTGAACTGACCAGATTTTTAGGCTTAAATTCTGGTTCTGTCTATTTTTAAAACTGCATAGACTTTACTGTCAGAATATGGACATGTCTACTTTTAAAACTGCATAGACTTTACTGTCAGAATCTGGACATGTCTACTTTTTAAATTACATAGACTTTATTTTCAAAGTCTAGACATATGTATTTTGAACTCGAGTAGATTTTATTTTTAAAGTCTGGACATATGTGTTTTTGAATTTGAGTAGACTTTATTTTCAAAGTCTAGACCTATGTATTTTGAACCCGAGTAGACTTTATTTTCAAAGTCTGGACATATATATTTTTGACCCCGAGTAGACTTTATTTTCAAAGTCTGGATATATGTATTTTGAATCCGAATAGACTTTATTTCCAAAGTCTAGACATATGTATTTTGAATCAGAGTAGACTTTATTTCCATATATTTTAAACCCGAGTTGACTTAATTTTCAAAGTCTGAATAGACTTTATTTTCAAAGTTTGGACATATGTATTTTGAACTCGGGTAAACTCTATTTTCAAAGTCTGGATATATGTATTTTGAACCCGAGTAGACTTTATTTCTAAAGTCTGGACATATTTATTTTGAATTCGAGTATACTTTATTTTCAAAGCCTGGACATATGCATTTTAAACTTGAGTAGACTTTACTTTCAAAGTTTGAATAAAGGTATTTTCTAAATCGAGGAAGTTTTATCTCAAATTTTGGATATGTATATTTTCTGAACTTGAGTAGACTTTAGCCTTTTGAATCTGAACCCGTATTGCTTCATACTTATTTGCTTGAATGATGCATTTCATTGTTTTAAAGAACATGTGATATACAGAAGGTGAGTATATGCATGCAAATGCTTGGTTGTCATGACTTGCATGAGAATAATATAAAATTCCGTCACCCATAAAATTCAACGGTGGCGATGCCCCGTGTGTCGAGATGCCTCGGGAGTGTTCGAGATGCTTCGGGAGTCGAGATGCCCCCTTGGTCGGGATGCCCGGAGGGTGTACTGGGATGCCTCGAAGTTGGGATGCCTCGGGAGTGTTCAGGAGAAAGAAGTAATAAACCTAATGCATGAGCACGAATGTTTTATATCATATGCTTACGTCTAAGTAAAAGTATTGTGAAATGTTGAATTGCTCAGATTTTGTGGCATATCTAGATGGAAAAAGGCATAACATTTATTCAAATTCTATACATACTGTTTGTTATGCATGTATGTTGTTTGTACCAAGTAAAGTGATAAATTGATTTTCCTAACTTAAAACTAGAGATTTTATTTACTGGGCTTTGGCTTATTTCTTTATTTTTCAGACATGTAGGATGGATGTTCTACAACCTTTGTGTTTTGAAGTTCTCGTATATTATGAAGCTGTCTATGAAAATGTGTTTGTGCCTGAGTCTGAAGCAGTATATATTAAATGTACCTACATTGTCTGGGTCAACGTGGGTTTGGCAGAATGGGTTCCTTATCTTTTTGTTACATGGTACTTTAACCTTGATGGCGAGTTAGTTGGCCCGTTAAGGTGCTTCGACGTAGATGATGGTGGTTCCGCAACGGAGGGTGAAGTCATCGATCCATGACATCACCAGACTTTTGTTCAGACAGACTTTTGGAGTATAGTCTAGTATGGAGATAGGCAACCTCGACTTACCCAGACTTTTGTTTTTGTACTTATATGATGTTTTGTCCGAGCTTGTAAATCTGACAAGTGTTGTTAATAAGAAGCAAAAGTATTTTGACTGAACTTATGTGATATTCATATTTAAAACTTGTTCAAACTTTGACTTTCACTAGCCAAATTATTAATAAAGATTAGTAATAATAAAAGACTCGTGTCGTGCGTGACGTTCTGGGGCGTCACAGAAAAGCCTGAAGGTTCTAAGTGAAAAGAATTTGCTATGTGGTTACGTTGTTGTCGAATTGAATGTATGCAAGTTGTTGTGGTTTCCTTCAAGGAAGAGTGCTAGATTTATGCTAACAGTTGTGGATGACTACTCGAGGAAGACATGGGTATTTGTGCTTAAGCACAAGTTTGATGTTGTTGTCAGGATTAGGCAATTGAAAGTTTTGATCGAAAAGGAGACTAGTAAAAGGATCAAGCATGTGCGGACTAACAATAGTATTAAGTTTTGCTCGAAATTGTTAAATGAATTCTACATGAAGGAAGGCATAGTGAGACACCGCACTAGTGCTAGTGAACCACAATATGTTGTGAAATTGATGAGCAAAACATTCCTAGAGACAACCCATAAAATGCTCTCTAATGTTAGTATGGCTAGGAAATTGACGAATGTGTTCAGTACGGCAAGCTACTTGAAGAATAGATCCCCATCGACTGCGATTGGATGTCAGACTCCCGAAAAAGTGTGATTAGGTAACATTGCTGATTATTCTATTTTTACAATATTTGGTTACCCATGTTATGGTTTTGTTAGTGATGGTAAGCTCGATGAGAGGGCAAGAAAGTGCATGTTCCTAAGTTATGCATAAGGTGAGCGGATCTATCAGTTATGGTGCCCGAAATTAAATTCACATGTTATTAGTAGAGAAGTTATATTTAACGAGTCTCCAATACTTCTGGGTAGGAGTGTTAATAGCAACATTCATACGAATCCGAATGGTGTTCGGCTTGAGGTGGATTTGCAATCAGAAACTCTTAAAGTAGCGGATACTAGCAGGGTAATTGACACGGATGGTACAATTAGCGAGGTAAAGCCTATAGAGCCAACGGTTGCTATAAATGCTAATATTGACAAGGTACATGTTCGATCTCCTAATGGATATGGATACAACGATAGTTTTGTTTTATCTATGGGAAAGGAGATTGTGTTAGAAAATTCTTATGGAGTAGTTAAAGGTGCAGATGGAGTTGGTGTCCTACTAAGGTCCACGGTTATGGCGAAGTTCAAATAAGGCTTGGACTTGAAAAATATTTGTGGCGATCGAACCCATTGGGGCTGTGGGAGAATAGTAACAGTGAAGTTCAAATTTTTACGAAATGATTGTGACTTGGCTCAAACATCGAGTCAAGGTGGAGATTGTTAAATTATGTCTCGATTTTGAACTCGAAAAGGAAAGTTTCCTAATACAAGTTGGTTTCCTATTTTGAATAGGTTTCCTAGTTGGAAAAGGTTTCCTAATTGGAGAAGGTTCCCTAAAAGAGGTTTTTTAATTTGAATCTAATTCTTGCCTATAAATAAGAAAGGAATGTTATTGGTGAAGATCATCAAAAAGGAGCTTCTACTTATGAATTACACCATGAAGATATCCGAATGTGTTATAGCCGAGTAAATCTTATGGTAAAATTTATGTATAATTCCTACATGAGATTGAGAGATTATTTCGTGAAGAATTGTGGGGCTAAATACTACTTGAGTTATTGGATGTAATCGGGGTTTGGAAAACACTTAGAGTGTTTAAGTGACTTGAGTGTAGTTGCAATCTCCGTTGTATCGCTTGGTCTATAATATAATTCCATGCTGCTTTCCCCGTGGACATAGGTTACTACGACCAAATCACGTAAATCTGGTATCAGATTTATTTTTTTTCTTCTGTCAATTTTATTGTTCGATCGCTTGACTTCCGCAACACCAGAAAAGACTAAGATGTCAAAGTCATCTTCATTACTCTGGCCCTGTGGAAGTTTGCTTCGTGTATCAAAATTGATTCTTGAACCCCTTTCATGCTCTTGTCACGTGGAGATACTATGGAAGAAAATACTACAAAATCTACCAAAACTAAGTCTTGAATCCCTTTCACGCTCATGTCACATCAAGATCTATCAAAACTGATTCTTGAATCGCTTTCACGCTCATGTCACGTCAAGATACTATGGAAGAAAATACTGCAAAATCTAGCATCGGATATTACGTAACGGTTCATAGTCCATGCAGTAGACATCACATTGTCATTAACATTTAAATATTGACTAGGCGGCCACGTAACTACTGAGAGAGGGTGAGATAAGTGCTTGTTATGTGCTCCAACCATCAATTGATCGAATCCCATTAATTCATCCAAGGACTTTGAGCGTGTGATATTGACAAAAAGAAATCATCTACATCACCTTCGGCGCACAGTTTCATGCATTACAATGGTCATAGATTCAGATTTTGACAGTAGTTCACATAGAAAAGGACTCCTTTCCGAGTAAGGCTTCGTGTTTCTTGGTAAAAAAGTTCCTTCTTATTGCCCATTCCGTCATGCAAAGAGTTGCCTTAAAAGTTAGAATAAGCCGATCTTTACCAATTGGTCATAATAACATGTCTAGTCAGAATGAGAGTGAAGAATGAACCAAGCAAGCAAGGTCCTTCAAATTTTGCTGGATGATGTGCATAATATCTGCCCGAGACAACAAGAGCACTAATTATGGTGGCAAACTTTGGCCACTTGATCACGGCTAGCTATATTGCATCAGAGTTCAATTTTGATTCAGAACTATATCAATTAAGAGCTGTGGCATGGACTTTGCCAGCCTGGATTTATCGAAATACAAGGACATGCGGTGATTATTAAGAATGATAATACTGGGATGGGCTACAAGAGGCATGTGGTCGCGCTTCCTTTTACTGAGTAGCTTCATCTTCACCGTTAACTTAGTCGGTGCAGACTACTAAGCACCGGCACAGGGATACCATGTCGAGCCTGAAACCATAATCTTTCTCTACACAACAAATGACATAATTTAACACAAATTATTCAGCAGGGCAGGATAAGAAAGGAAAAATCACTTTCAGAAGTTCATCAGCTGTTCGAAGATGTGCATGGCTGACTCTGGCAACCCAAGTAGCACATTTATGCTTTTCCTTTCTTTACCATGAGATAGGAAAAGAATGACTTCCTTCTCAGGCAAAGCCACTGGGCCAGACAGAACAGGCTCCCCCCATCCAAAGTCAGTGGTGTGGAAGGACAGCCTAGACCAAGTTGTGATGAGAAGTGTTGCTGCCAGGGATGGTCTTGCTCTTGTTGTTTCAAAGTAGTCTATTGCTGACCTCATGTAGCTGTCCGTGACCATTTCAATTGCATAGTGGACCTTCCTCACCGCAAAAGACAGGGGGCTCTCCAGGAGATTGCCGGCACTGCACAGAGAGTTTGTTAACACTATACCATTACCAAAGTAACCCTCAGGCAGCGGAGGCTCAAAGCGAGACCGTCCATCAACTGCGAAGAGGAGCTTCGTTTGTTGGTCAGGCTTCATTTTTAATGCTTTCGTCCGGGCTCTCCACACAAATGCCGACAAGGCCTCAAAAGTCGTGCATCTATCCAGGGCTCCATCTTCCATGGCTTTCTTCTTGAGTTGTTCGAGCTTTTCAGGATCGAAACAGAATGATCTGTAGTGCATTACCTCATCTTCGTATAGTTTGCCAGTGTTTGAGACATCTTCAATCTGGTCAAATTCGTGATGTGCAAACTCTACCTTAGGAGGATTTCGGGCTTTGAGTATGGTTCTGTCCAGGAAAGGAGGGACTTTTAGAGTCAATCCCCTGGCAGTTTCACCCCAGGAATTCACAAATTCCATGGCAGCAATCCCATCAAACATACAGTGGTTCATGCATAGCCCCAAAACAAACCCTCCACACTTGAATCGTGTCACCTGCATAACAAAGAGTAGAGTCCACATGAGTTCCAAAGGTGGATTTAACTCTCCAATCCGAGGGGAGGGAACAACACAAAAGTAGCTAAGATGCAGCGAAAAAACATCAACTAACTGAGCTTCACCTAGGTAAAAAATGCCAGACACATGAATAATGGACGGACATCCACTGAAGAAATTATTATCCAACCTGAGCCACTAAGGGAGGTATCTCGAGGATGTTACTGGCACCAGGAATATTGTAAACCAGTTTTCCAAGAGTCACCGGATCAGGTTTGGTAATGTCTCCAATCTCCTCAATGGTACAGTTAGCTTCGGCCTCAACCAAAACAGCACCCTCCCCCGTGCAATTCACTATGAGCTTCCCTTCGGGGCTGATAGTCAGCCTCCCCGAAAGCGGATAGTAGTGAACAAGAACCTCGGAGAGACCATTCTTGATGACATCAAAAGCTTCCTCGTTGCCTTTTGAATCGGACTTGAAGCAGTAGATGGTGCGGACAATCACCGCAATGTTCTGGTCGAGGTTTGAGAGGTAGTAGAGGCCCTTCTCAGTCTCCTCAGCGGGGGGAACCAGAATAGCTTCTTGTTTCTCTACGCTGAGTTCAAGGGTGGTGCCATTACTGACAGTAGCCGCCATCAAGATTAGATTCAAAAGCCTGGTCACAACTTCATCAAGTCACGCATGGTTCTTATAGCAGAGGCACAAAATTTCTCAAGGACTAATGCATGGTATATGCACCTCAAATTATAATGAATTTTGTTTTGTTCGTCTCTTCACATCAAATAGACTGGGACCAAATTGGGACCAAACAAGACAAACGAAAAAATCAAGCAAATTTACCTGTGTGAGATGATCAGAGAGCAGCGGGATGAGCAACAGAGGTGTGCATAATATTCATGTGCTTAAGGAAGACACGAATTATATGAAGAAGAGGTGGCCCAAACTTTTGGCAGACAAACGTGTGGGTAAACAAATGTACCGCCATGAAAGAGACCGGTGATGGGGGCTGTCTTGTACGCAAAGCAGTATTAGTGGAGGGATTAATGGCAAGGAGAAGGAGAATATCATGAATTTGAGTGTTCTTCAGGAATTGCACAGATGTGGGGTTGAACTTGAAGGAGGGGTAGGCTACTGCCACTGCCCAATGGGCCTCACCAAAACACTACCAGCCGAATAAAGGGTGGCGTGTGACCGAATTTGATACCATTTGAGGCTTGGTTGGTGGGGTAGGCGTCCAATTCTTGGTTTCTTGATCTAATTATACAAAGATTATGTTGCTTTTACAGACGATACTGAATGTTGGTTCCCTCCTTCCTTATCTTCGCTCATCTCTCTTGGCCTTCCCTTCTCCCCCCGTTTCTCAACCATACAGACAAGGTCCTTCCAAGACAAATCCGGGCCATGATGCAGCATATTAATATGTGAAGTCCTTCCGTGAACATTCATTTAATCATCCATATCCATTTGACAACCTTGTTGTATCATTTGTCTATCGCGCGACTTTTGCAGCCTCTTTTTCGGATGGTCCAAAGCAGGAAAGCGATTGTTTAAATTACAGCACTTTTAATACTAGTAGGTTCAAAGATCCAATTCCATTTCCAAGTGGAAAAGAAAATTGCATTTGGATCTAATGAAAATCGCAATCAGAAGTACCCCATCTCAATCTAGGGCAATCTGAATAAACGTACAGCTCTATCAAGTACACTGATTGGGATGGAAAGGAACATTAACACATGCAGTACATGAAGTGTGTCCTGCAACATTGTTCTAATAGCATATGGTATTTTGACGATGTATTACTGGTCAATTAAGCGTATTGCATTTCTATGATTTTGTCTATTGTACGATGTTCAAATCCCCATAAGCTGGATGATTGGTTATTCATATCGCGTTAGTTGCATGTTATCACCAATACATAATATATTTATCCAACGCTTCACCATAATAAGATAATTATCCTCGTCTCCGAGCCTGCACTTTCTATTTCTGTCTTCTTCTCTCTCTTTAAAGCTCTGACTCTGTCTAAAAGTAACGTCACAAAGGAGATCCTCCGTTTCCCGAATCTGAAGTTTCCCCCCGATTAATCTTTGAACTGAGTACGAAAAACAACAAACGTTTAAATGAAACGTGAACTGATAACCACTTGGCTTTGGTCTCATGTAGGACATTTACTTTTAGTCTCTCCTTTTCATGTCCCATACCAGCACAAAATCTCTGTACTTGCGAGACCAACAGCGGCTTGCATATCACCAAAAGTAGAGACAATAATACCTACTTGTTACCAACAAGACCTTGATATAATTTGCCGTTTTCAACTTAAGAACATGGACTGATAATTGTACCTCCCGCCGTGTAACTACATCAAAAACTGTCTGAAGCATATCTTGCGCAATATCACCATCCTCTGTTTAGCTAATTGTCATCACCAAATCTTCTAATGTAGAGTCAATATCTCCTGGAAATGGGTGCTTAAAGTCTGCAACCATGAACTCATGCACTATGTTATCGACCTCAATCAAACTAAGACCAGGGGTTCTTGATGATCTGCATGTCTTTCACGAGTCTTCAGACCTTGCCAACGTCATTCCACTGTCTGTTAGCAGCGTAAACGTTTGACATGAGAGCGTAGTTTCCATCGTTGAATGGCTCCAACTCAACGAGCTTTTCCATGGCACTCTCAGCTAACAAAACATTACCACTGCGAGCGCATGCATTGAGCAGAGCTCCCCAGACGAACTCATTGGGTTCAATGGGCATATCTATCATGACCTGGTAAGCCTCCTCTATTCGGCAGCCTGCCCTGCACAAGAGATCTACCAAACACCCAAAATGCTTGATATTAGGTTGAATCCCACAGTCTCCTCTCATGGAATAGAATATTTCCCGCCTTCCTCCACCAGTCCTGAATGGCTGCAAGCAGATAACAAGGCAATGAAGGTAACATAACATCATCCGGTTTTGTTCCATCCATTTGCATTTGCTGGAACCTCTCCAAGGCCTCCCTTCCATTACCATGAATAGCAAGTCCACCGATGAGAGAATCCCAAGTCGAAACGCTCTTTACAGGTGCCGTTTGGAAGACTCGAGATGCTTTGTCCATGTGCCCACATTTCGCATACATGTCGATAAGCGCAGCAGCGAGTAAAGGGTTAAGAGGACCACGATTCCGGTGGATATAACAATGCACCCGTCTACCCACGTCAAGGGCTCCGAGATGAGCACGAGCCGACAGTACACTGACCAATGTCAACTCATTTATATCTACCCCGGAAAGCAGCATTTCTCGAAACAAGGCCAGTCCCTCCTCATACCTCATGTGCTTGGTATAGCCAGAAATCATGGCCGTCCACGAAACCAGATTCTTGTGGGTCATTCTGTCGAAAAGGGAACGTGCAGAGCCGAGATCACCGCACCTGCAGTAGAAAGCAACCAAAGAAGTCAAAGCGTGCAGGTGGGAGCTGAGCACTTCGTGCTTGAGGACGAGGGAGTGGACTGCTTTCCCTTGACCAAGATCGGAGCAAAGCTTGAGAAGAAACGGGTAGGTGTAAGCGTCGGGCTCCACGTCCAGGAGCCTCGTCATTCGATGATAGACACGGATCCCTCGGTCGCCCGAGCCATGGAGAGCACAGGCTCCTAACAGCGCGTTGCAAAGGAAGGCGGAGGGATGACGGGCTATTTGATCGAACAAGGCGCCGGCGTAATCCAGGTGGGGTTGGCGGGGGGCCCCGGACCCAGCAACGACCGAACGAGCTGGGTGAGGTCGGAGTCCGTGCGATGGTGATGATGGGGTTTCTTGAGGATGTGGGCAGGGATTTGCTTGAATTGGATGAGATGGGTGCACTCGGCGAGCAGAGGAGGATGAGGGCGAGGCGATGAGGTCCCGAGCTACCGCCGGTATTACCATTTGGTAAGGGTTGGTTCGCCGGGTAGAAGTTGGCCACGGTGTTCACGTTCTTACCACTCTAAAAAAGTCTTTTAAGATGGGGAAAAAACCACCAAAAACCCCAAATTTTACCACCTACGACACATTTATCCCGAATTTTCTTTTGTGACACCAAAAACCTCAAATTTTACTTTTTATGACACATTTACCCTAATGTATTTAGTCTCAAACTTTTTAATTTTATCAATTAAGTAATGAATATTTTCATTTCATACTAATTGAGTCCTATCCATTTTTACTTCTTATCAATTGAGCCTACCCGACTGGCTAATTTTGACTAAAAATCGCTGACGTGAATGTCAGCCACCTTAAGCGGCGCTGGCGAGAATAATTTTTAATAATATATTAATATTTTTCAAATTTTAATATTTTTATTTTTTTCCATTTTTTATTTTTTTTTTTATCCTTTGAGCACTAGGCATTGGCAACTCGCCAAAGGGGAGGCTCGACAAGGCCGACCTCAGGCAAGCCTCGCCCCAGCTGGCCATTGGTAAGGGCGAGCCTTGCCATCGCTGGGCAAGGTCGGCGTTGTCGACCCTCCCCTCCGGTCTATTGCCAACGCTCGGCTAGAGGGGAGAAGTGAAAAGATTTAGGACTTTTAGGCCAAAATTATTAAAATTTATTCACGTTAATGTTACATAGATCGATTGGTGTTCACATCAGCACTTTCTAATCAAAATTAATTGGATGGACTTAATTGGAAAGAAGTGAAATGCGTTTAGAACTTAATTGAAGAAATTAAAAGATTTAAAATTGAATTAGTAAAAATGTAACAAGTGCTTAGAACTCAATTAAGAGGGGCTTCGTCAGCTGTAGAAGTACTGACCCGGGCCTCAGCAGTTTCGGACCTTCGGGGCCTCGTTTGCCTTGCCCATCGTCTCCTTCCTCGACATCGGAAATCTGGGGAGCAAGAAGCTCCGCACTCGCTCTGTAAAAGTTGCGAACTGCAAACTGCAGATCCCAATTTTTCCAGGCGAAAAATCAAAGAAAGATGCGCAGGCGACGCCTTCGACTTGCCCGTTCGTCCTCCGACGACGACGACGACGAAAATGGAGGAGCCGCCGCCGCCGCTCCCGACCCTACGCCGCATCCTCCTGTTCCCCCTGCCCCGGTCGAGATTTCCGATGACGAAGTTGGCGAAGCCTTCATCGACGTCTCCGAGAGCCTCTCCTCCCCATCTCATTCCCCGCCGCCTCCGCCGCCGCCGCCGACGACGCCTCCGTCTCCGGTGGCGGAGCTTCTGCAGGGGATGGGGTTGAGGCTGAGGAGAGAATGGCTCGACTCTTGCCTGGACGCCCTCCGCGCCTCCCTTCCCCATTTCTCCTCCCTCGACCCTCCCTCCGTCGCCAAGCTCTGCTTTCAGCACTTCTTGCTCTCCGACATGAACTCCTCCGGCGCCGGCGTTCTCCCCCCGGATGTCCACGCCATGCACCTGGCTCATCTCCCCGGGCCCTTCGTCTTGCAGGTCGGTTCCCTCCATTTTAGCTAGTGCGACGCTTCTTTTGTTCGATGTTGTAGCTTTTCTCATGCTGGGCTGCAACTGTCTCCAGGTAGATGAGATTGTTAACATCAGTTGTCCTCTTCGAGGCAGGTACCAGAATGCACCCGCTGGCCTCAAGAGGTGCCTCAAGTTGTCCATGACCGACGGTGTTCAACGTGTTTTCGGCATGGAATACCGCCCCCTTCAGGATCTCCACGCTTTGGCCCCTGCTGGATTTAAGGTCTCTCTCTCTTCCTCTCTCTGTCTGAATGTGGCTTTCGATGAAGAAGTAGTTTTTCAGTTCACATCTTTGATCAATTGTATAGGTCACAGCTGAACTGAAACAATAGTGTCATCCGAGTGTGAGCTTGATGGTTTATTCTTGTTTTTCCCTTTGGGTGTGGGGGTGCAGGACATCTAGATTACCCCAATTGTCGGGTCATTTTCTTGGTTAAGCAATTACTTTTGTCTAAGACGGATGAATCTTGCTATCACGCCCTGCAGATTGCTCTTTGTAATGTCCATATACGTCATGGCCTTCTGATGTTAGTCCCTGAAGCTCTTGAGGTCCTAGGAGGAGTTGTCGATGAGTTGGAAGCAGCACGTCAGCGGCTTGTTGAAGAAGTGAATAAACCTCCGAGAGGGAGAAGGTATATTTCGATACCTAATTTGAGAGGTCTGCTGAACACTTCTTTCAGGTGCAGCATATGCTTTTATTGCATCAAGAACATCATTTTTGTCGATTTTGTGCGACCCGAAATCACAAAACGTTTATATCATGCCTTTTCCGCTTAGGTCTTTTGTTTCCCTCCTTTAGTTTGTAAAGTGGTGTCAAAGAAAAGGACAAGTCTAGCAATTTGGTTGCATCTTTTGAACTCTTTTAATGTATAATGGTCTTTGCTTCCTTTCCTGGACACCACTGATTTTTTACTGTCTGGCTTTTGACTAGTTCTATGATATTGATCACTTCACTTTAATTTGTGGATTCTTTGGCAGAACGAGGTCCGGAGCCACTCCTTCATTAGCAAACAGAGCAACACTTGCCGCCTGGTCACCTAATGTTGATGATGCGGCACAAAATGGTAGTGTTACAGCACAAGATTCAGCTACTTCCTTGACGAGCAGAGGTACTTCTAATCTGGAACGAGATGCAAATTTTCCATTAGTTATATAGCATTATGAGAGGATATTAAAGATGCATGATCCCTTATGTCAAATGACTAGAAAACCTTTGGACATGAAAAATAAATCAGCTCAAGCATCTGGTTATCCTCTTTCTGCTTCACAAAAAGTGTCTTTTTCCTGCTCTTAATACTATCCAAGATAAAATGGGGTGACAAGTTTCATCATAATTGTTAAAAGACTCCTTTTACTCGAAGATGCTAATATTTTCTCTGTTTCGCTTGAGTTTGAAAAGCTGTATGAGGCCACAATGGTTAGGTCGTGTTTTTTCACATCTTTTCTTTTTTGTATGTATGATTGGATTTCCTGTGTAACTCTGTCTGGTGATGTTAGGATTTATATTTTGCTCTGGACAATTTTATTTAGTCATAGTTGTTGGTTTCCCAAAATTTGGCAGGAATCTGGCGTTGATATTTTCCTATTTTTAATGAGAATATGAAAAGTATAAACCAGAATTTAGCTTCAGTTTGTGTATTTTTTCCTCTGAGATTCCTTTACTTCTGGGTTTTCTTTTTGTGGTTCTTTAGGCATTAATTTGGCACCAACTGAATTGGGTAATGATGTAAGGAGCTCGGTGCAGTCTGCTGTTCCTGCTAGTGTGCAGGATGCAGTGCCTATCCCATCACCGAACTTCATCTCAGAATTTGAAGAAATGCATGTGGATGCCGTTCCAATGAGCAACATGCAGACTGCTTCCCATTCTTCGACAAATGTTGCGGCAAACTCTGTGGATTCCTTTTCTAATGCGATGCCATACATGGTTTCTGACTTCTCACATGGCATGGTTTCATCTGTCGAGGAGTTAGATCCTGATGTTGAGACCTTGGACAGAGCAGGTTCTGTACCCAATCCTCCTTCAGATGTTGCATCATATGTGGATGACATTGAAATGGTCGATGAGATTGAACATCCTCGCATATTATCTGGAGATCGAGAAAGCCCATTCACGTACTTAGCTAGCTTATCCACAAAGTGGGCTGCAATGAAAGATAAAGCATCTTCCGTACAAGGCAAAGTCAAGGTACGGATTGCTGGTCCTCCTCTTTCTTGTTCTCCAACTTTTATCATTTTCACTTGTAAGCACAGATATATTTGGGAGAATGATTCTGGTTTCAAGGTACATAGGATCACAAAATGTGGTTGCTACCCTTGGAATGAGCAAAGGAATCTCCAGAATGTGGAAATAACATGTTGACCTGCCCAGAGGCACTAATTGTGACAGTGGATTGTATATGGTTCCCGATGATAAAGATGCCAACAGCATCACCATCTATTATAGTTTTGTAAATTGTAGAGGGAATAGGCTTCAATGAAACGGCTCATGCTGTCGTGCTTACAGCGGAAAGGAATACTACTACTTAGATAGGTGGAATTTTTGTGTGGAGTTGCTCTTTTGAATGAAGTTTTCCATATCAAAGCAGATATGTTATCGTTCGTCAATGACCAAGTAAAATGGATAAGCGAATGCCATCTACTTTAATGTAAAAACACAAGTATGGTTTGCATCTATTGTTCACATGTTCTTCTTACTTTTCTCTGCTTTTTCTGATTTTTCACTTGCTTTGCCTTTTATCTCTAGTCTACAGTTGTATATTCTTGATTGGCATCTTTGCTCTTCTTTCTCCGTCCTACTGATCAGTCAATTGGCGATTATACCATGGCAATTTTTTTATCCATTGGCGATTATAACACTTTACTGGGAACTTGTATACCACTGCTGAAAACTAAGAGCCCATAGCTGTTAGTGAGCATGGAACTTAGAGTAGGTTCTGACGAACTCCTTTACATGCTTCTTTCCATGAATGCATATATTGCAGTGCTTTTTGACTGGTGTGAAGGGATTCCAGTACAAGCAAAGGACAACATACGAGCTTCAAGTTTATGTTGATGATGGAAGCCTCATATCTGATATTCTGATCAATCACAATGTGCGTTTTGATTGATTGCCGATCCCAGAACTTCTTACGTATCTATTTCTTTTATCTGAGAATTGGACATGCTGACCAGTTGCGCATACTATCAGGTCGTGCTCAAGGGAATTGGGCATTCTCCAGAGGAGGTTACTGCAGCTCTTTCTTCTACAGACAAGACAATAGTCAGTGCTATGAAGGAGACATTAAGAAAATTTCAATATTTTCTAGTGAACTTCGAGGTAGTATTTCCAGCAATCCATTAACGGCAACTCAACTGCTACTATGTTTTCTAGCTTTTGTGCTTATATTGTGGCATCACTTTATATCAGGGAATCATGCTTGTGGAGATCAATGGAACTTCTCCGCTTCCAATCGCGATTGAGATGGATGAAGGTTGTAATACGTCTGATGCATGGCAGCTCCTGAGAAGACTCAAGTCCTTTGCCTCGGCTCAGGAATAATGCTCATCTTCAAATTCTGTCGATGTATGCCCTTGATTGTCGAGGCATGAATGGCTTCCTATTGGCAAAGGAAGTGCCGAGCTCTGAAAATTGATAGTAATAAATTGAGCAGACAGTGCAAAGAGCATGAGGGACTTGTTTCAAGCATAAACTTCCTGCAAGTTGGATAAGCCTGTCTGCCACTGCTTCAAGTGCCAAGAATGAGCTAATTTCGGAAGATGTTTCTTGGGTGAGAGATTAGTTGCAGTGCAGACTATCCAAAGTACTTGCATTCACCATACGAAGGCTTATATCTCGAGAAAGAACATTTGGAACATTCTGTTTCTACCCAGAAAACCATTTTCAAGTATTCTTCGATTGATTACATTTTAAACGAGATCGTTTTCAATATGAGTGTGTTCCAGTTCGATCAGAAATGCAAGATGAAAAAGGAAACATCTTTTCAAATGGGGAATGCGAGTGTGCTGCCAAACAAACGCTAAGAGAAGAAAGGAGAATCTGATTGCTGATCAATTTCCTGGAGATCTCTTTGAAGATCATTTTGTCATATTGGGAGTGTTCAATGGCTCTTAAAAGGAAGACTTTGGAGTTTGTCCTCTCGAAGGCAAAAGATATGGGAGATAATGAAGAAGTTGGTGTTTGCTGCCCTGAAGACAAAGGTAGTGGTTTATTTCCAGGCTTGGAGGCTGACTGGATCGATCTTCTTCATGTTTATGCCATCTTTCAAACTCCTCTGTTAATATCGGGATTTGACTCTATTCTAGTCCTTTGTTTAACTTCCTTCTTCGCAATCTTTAATTATTAGAAGTGCAGTAGAACTAGGAAAACATAGGAGAGCTCAAGCGATTGTAAATAACTATTCATTGTCAACATTTTTAGAGTGACCTGTTGAAGCGGAGCAAAAGCGAAATGGGCAAAGCGAAGAGCTTTGCTGTTGTCAGTACGTAGTTGCAATCTCTCATGCGTAAATCTTCAGCATAACATTATGTCTGAATTTTTATTCAGTGCCATCAACATTAGCTAAATTACTGTTCCATGAGCCCTTTTTGGGTATTTCTTTCATGCTCTTGTTGCTTCATGTGTGATCTCATTCAGTTGAAGAAAAGACTCATCTCGAATGCCGCATGCAAATGTTGGCTTTAGGAGATAATGTTAGAGTTTGGTTTCTCGACTAATGTTTAGTTACACCCGTTGTTAAAGTGCCCTGGCTAGAAAGTAGGAAGTCTCAGGAGAAATAGGTTTCTTTCAGTTTCTTCTGTAATGGGATATGGTCGGGCTCGACTTTCACCATTTTGAATCTTCAGATCTGGCAAACCTTTCCAAGGGTGAAAGAATGTGATACATTGTATCAGACTATCAGCGTATGCTTTACAAGATGTTCCTAGGAGCTTTTACATCCTAGCGGCGTTCCTTCCAACAAGGTCACGTTGCACATGACATTATGTGCACGAATTGGACTAGCTTGGGACATTGTGTTAGCCCGTCGCGTGCGGTGGTCATCAGAAATCATTGTAAGGTTTCTTCCCTGAAGAAGACCGGTCATCAGAAATCATTGTAAGGTTTCTTCCCTGAAGAAGACCGGAGTTGTCGGTTGACGATGCACTCTTGTCGTGGGCAGCAAATTAGGAAAGAATTTCTGTTTTTTTAATGAAAGGATCTGATGCAGAGATCTGGATGTGCATTGCCAGGTTTGCATTGGCGTTGTTTTAAACTTTCCAGCGACCATTCCCTCATTGGTGGTCACAGGCCTTGGCGACCACCTCCGCCATCGTGATGGTCATTGATTCCCCACTCCCTCGCTCACCCTCTCTCTATCCCTGGCCAGTCTCCTGATGAGGGCCACATTGACGGCCACGCACATCTCAAGCCACAGACTTCTCTTATTACGGTTCTCTTCCTAGGTCCTAAAGTTGTAGCGACCCGCATGCTACCTGACCCACCCGGATGTTACCTGACCCGTTAAATCCGACTCAATAGAGTCAAATCGGTAGTAGACTAATTTTGCCATATATATTAACAGCACATGCAGAATGGCCAAGAAAATTACGTGAAATCAAGAAAGTACTGGAATAAGGAGGACCAGTGCGTAGATCCAATGACCTCCTTGGCATAAACATCATGGAGGCTTTGCGACGGAATAAAAGAATGTCCGGGCAATTTGTGACCAGATCAGGGCAACGAAAGGTCAGTGGTTCCTTTTATTTGCAGTTCCATTTACAAAAGAGTAACTTTTCATGATACGACAACATACAGACCATGCACATGGTGGGCGGGACAAAATAGAAAAGGAGTGGAACTGGAAAAGGGGCTACTCAGTTTTTATTTGGGGTGTCTGAATGGTGCTTGGGTAGACCAACTTCTTGGCGCCGGGGAGATCCACCAACTTCTTGCTGGGTGCTTCCGTTGGGGGTTCTCCGGGGCCAGCCAGATACACGAGCCGGTATGTCCACTCTATGATCTCCGGGCAGAATGCCTTCCAGAGGTAGGTCATCTTAAACCATGCTGGCTCAGTCAAGTACCTGTCCCCTCTACATGCGCTGTTCACTATCGCTTTCGCACATCCTTGTGCTGACACCACCGGGATCATGCTCACTTGGACCTGCATCATCGTCATTTGCATTGTTATGGACTGTCCTTACACTATACTTTTTTCTTCATTGGTTTCCATAAAATGCTGAAGCTTACATCTCTCAAGTCTTGATCCACCTCGAGCTTGCCTTCCTTGGTGAAGTGTTTCCCTTTAGTCAGCTCCGATTCTATGAATCCAGGCGTGACGATGGTTATACCAATGTCAGGACCCAGCTCCACCATCAGTGTCTCGAACATGCTCATCAGGGCTGCTTTGCTTGCCTGTGATGAGATTCGAATGTCTGTGAGTGAGACTGAATCTGAACTGAATACATGCGTTGATCAGAAAGCAAGCATGAGCTTACATTGTAGAAACTCATTCGGGGCTTAGGCAACCAGGAGAAAGAGGAAGAAAGCACTATGATCTTGCCTCTGCTGTTCCTTAGGTATGGAACTGCGAACCACCGAACCCCAGTAGTTCTTGTCCTGCATCATTCAATTCAATAGTCAGAAACCTTGGCCACCACCTGCACTCTACCAAATCAAGTTTCTGATTCTAAGCCCATCTGTTCCCTTCCATCCAGGGAAAGGAAAACGACCTAGTTCAATTGATAGGAGTCCCTTTATCCCATCCATTGTATGTTCCCCATGTGCGACTACCCATTCAGATCCATTCTCTCTCTTGTACCGGATTAAACATGCTGATGCCCCGTAAATCATAATCTCAGACAAAGTGGGTGTGAATTACCATGACAGCTCTAAATTTGGTGATGTCGCCTGCATCTTCAAAATTGCAGATGGAATTAATCCCAGCGTTGTTGACCGGATGGTCCACTGCAATCCATCACGACGTAGTACGAGCGTGCATCAAATCATTAAATCTAATTATCCAAAGCAACAAAACGAGAAAAACAGAGAAACAAGAACAAGGTACGCCTTTGGAAGTGATTCATGGTCTCATTGACGAGGCGCCTGCAGTCGTCAACTTGGGTAACATTGACCTGAATGACTATGACTTCTGGAGAGCCCAACTCCCTCGCCCTCTCTGCCACTTCCCGCAGCGAGATCTCCTGCCAGGCCACCAGAGCCAAGCACGCACCCCTCCTCGCATACTCATAAGCCAGGTGCTGCACGCAACATAAAATTTAACTTAAACAGCACAACATGTCAGGTCATTTCGGACGAATAAGACGGTCGCAAAGCAACGGTGACACGTACCTCTCTGATGCCGGAGGAAGCACCAGTGATGAGGACAACCTTACCTTCGATGCTCTCGCTGAAGACGGAGCTCAATGTGGAGAGGAAGAACTTGAAAGTGTAGAATGGGGGCAAGAAGAGGCAAGAGGGAAAAGAAAGTGAAAGGAGGAGCCACCAGATTCAGGAACTTGTGGATCAAATCCATGTCTCGACAGCCTCACTTCTCTCCAGTTTCTCTTGCTCGCCTTGCTGCCTGCCTGTGCGGGAGTTCCCGAGAAGAGAGAGCGAGAAGTGATGATATAGGAGAGAGAGATAAGCGGTGGAGGAGGTGGAGCGATGGCAGCTTCTGCATGGGGCGAGCACGCTACGTACGTAATTGTTGCTCCACTTGAACTGCGGTGCACGGTGTCTGTCTCTCGTATCCCTTTGATCATTTCTCCTTTTGTTTGTTTTGTCCACCGTCTTGACCACTAGCACCGACTGATTGTCCTCGCTTAAATTGCACAATATCCGGTCTATATATCCGCTAGAATTGAGGCTTAGATAAGAACCCTGTGCTACTCAAATGAATCTACCTCTGTAAAACAAAGTGGGATCCTCTAAGACAGTCCTTCTCGACAGGGTTTTCAACAGGACACTGCTGCATTGAGGAGCCGTTTTAGCGACGTCGGTACCTTAAAAGGCATGGATCATGAATTGCTGTCGAAGGTTCTACCGTATCTGGAAGTCCCTCTAAATGATCCTGTGGCCAAGAATTTATGCGTGACTAGACATGTTCACACCATCAAATGACCAAGTCTTTACAATCGATATTGCACCAATTTTAATGAGCATAGAACTTGGTGTTTAGTTGGGTTTAGTTATCATTAAGTTGTTGATAATAGAAACACTTTATCGATGTTTAAGATGGTGTATCGATGATCATGAAATAGAGCTATTGACGTATGATGGGGAATGGTCAATGGACATGTCAATTGGATGATGAAACCAACATATAGCCAACGTTAAAATGAATTAATTAATGGTTGATGGACATATATGATTGGATGACGAAACCAACACATGGGCAATGTTAATATGAATTTGGTAAGTGTTGGATGCAGGGAAGTAAAGAGAGGAGATGAAGTGAAGATGTCGATTGAAGACAAAAATACCAAACTCAGTTGCGTTTAATGAGTTGTAATCACTTGTGGAGAAAGGTCAACGTGCAATCATGAGACCTAAAGTTACGATAATGCAATTATGACCATCGTTTATATAAGGCAATGTGAAATTGTTGTAAAAAGATGCAAAGTCCAATTATACTTTACAATTTATCAATATATATTTCAATTTTCAGTACTTGCATTTCTTCCTTTAAGCTTGTTGTTCTTCGTCCTTGTAACGCATACTCAATTCCCCTCCGAATTGCCACTCCACCTCTTTAATTGCTACGAATCCCCATTTCTAGTGAAACAAGAAGTAAATGTCACGAGGGTCATAGGCAATAAGACTAAAATCAGCTAAGGGGATTATATCTTGGGAGTTCCCATTCAATTTGGGAACCACAGAAATATTAGTCAACATCAGAGTTAAAGCTTTGTGGCTCGCCCCTTTCCACTTTACTTTTTATTTTAACTAATTGGAGGAAGCTAAGCTTTTCAGATAGTGAGGTATTGTCAAGAATGGACTAGCATTAAGGGGGACCATCTGTCTGCATATCTTGCATTCTCACAGCTTTGTAGCTTTGCCTGAATTCCACTGCTTTTATCGTTTCCGCTTTGCTGTCGATGTCGAGAGGTATAGCCACAGTTTTAGCAATCATGTATAGTCGAATTCGCAGCGCAGAAAATCATAACCTTACTGCCCTGTTCATGCGAATTGTTTGTGCTGTTTTGAGATCCTTGTGTGGTGACAAAACCGCAGCATTTCTCAGTGATTTTAAGCATACAAAAGCAGAGAGAAAGAAAGAAGATGTGGCGAATCATCGAAGAAGCTGAGGTACAATTAAAACCTTTCGATCAGTAGAGCTGTACAGGATGCACAACATAAAAAGCACAGCGAGCTCTCACGTGTAAAGGACAGAATCGCTGGGAATCCGAGACACCTACTCCAATCTATACGCCTCTTGCTCCCCCTGGCCAAGGCAAAGTTGCACACTTTCGGTTAGCAAGAAGCTGTATATATATGAAAGTAGAAAGGGGGAAAGAAGGCAGAGGCCGTGATGTTAAAAGACTTTTACTTTCTTGGGGGTGATGAAGTCGACGAACTAGTTCTCGGACTTGGGTTTGCCATTGGGGTTGGGGGAGGAGGTAAGGGAGGAGGGCTTGGGGTGCCTCTTCAGGATGCGCTCTCGCACGAGTTTCTTGTACAGGAAAGCCGCGCCGTTAAACTGAGGGAGGACCAGCCACGCCACCAAGATGAGCTTCACATCGTACCATACGGGTACCCTGATGACGATGAAGAAGAGGATGATGGTTCATCATCTCAGTAATCCCCTCCATCAATCATCAAGCACACAGCAAGAGATGATTCATCACCACTTACCACTCAAGAAGAGACCGGAAGAGCATCTCGACGAGGGTGAGGAAGGAATAGAGGATCCAGTAAGCCAGCCACTGCTCATCTTCTCCTTTGGAGGTGCTCTCTATGGCCATCACAGACGCGTACCTGCCCAGAGAAAACGCACCACCATCAAACCCACGATCTCCCCTGCCTTGACCTACATAGCAAGCATCATGGGAGGAAAGGACAGGGAATCTTACAGAGGATAGAGCAGCATCAGCACCGGCCTGCGCGAATTCCATCAAGATCGTTAAGGCACGCAGGTCGTTCAATATACGTTGAAGAAGAAGAAGAAGAGGAGGAGGAGGAGTACCCGGCGAGGGACTGAGCGTGCGTGAGGACAGTCCACAGATGGCCCATTGCTTTGCCGAACCGGATGGGCGGAAGCGAGTTTAATCAGTAGAGAAAACTCTAATGGTGAGATGAGAACCAGAGGAATCGAGTGCAGATTCTCGGACGGACGTTGTAAGAAAGAAACGCCCGTATAAGAAGGCCTGAGCGCGGGTGGACACGTGGCCGCCTCGAGATTCGAAGCGAGGTTGATTGATTGATTGATCGGATCACCGGTCCCCCGTTGTCGCCCTTTATCTGTACAAGTATGTGCTCACACTTCCTTCCTTTTCGATCTCCCGCACCTCTCTTTTTCTTGGAATAATGACAATTATCATTCCTGAGTTTTTGTTCAACTTGTAATAAATTTTTAATTTATTCAATATAATTTCTAAATTTTCGATATACGTGTCAAAATATTTGATATTATTTCCGAATTTAAATTTAATGAAATGATAATATTAAATATTTTCATATAGTTCAAAGATCATATTGAAAAAATTAAAAGTCTAGGAATCACTTTGCGTATTGAGCTAACATTCAGATACTATATTGTATATTTGATCAAAGTTGAGGGCTATCCGCATCATTTCTCTTTGTTTTTTTTTTTTTTATCTTTTGTCATTTTTCTCTTCTTGGGCTTTTGAGCGTTCGCGGGCCGTCTGCTTCTGCGTGTCCCGGCCAGAGAAGTTGAGACAATATGGACCCAAATTACTCAAATGAGCTCCACTTGGTCCTCTTAGTTGGGGTCCTTGTAAAGAGCGCACCACTCCGTCCGTGATCCTGAACATCAAAATGCCAAATTCCAACAACACCCTTTCTTGATCTCGGACTCGGAGACCACCAGAGCCAAGCGGGCACCCCTCCTCGCATACTCATAGGCCAGGTGCTGCACGCAACATAAAATTTAACTTAAACGGCACAACACGTCGGTCATTTCGAATGAATAAGATGGTCACAAAGCGACGGCGACGTGTACCTCTCCGATGCCGGAGGAAGCACCCGTGATGAGGACGACCTTACCTTTGAAAGGGTAGAAAGTGGGCAAGAAGAGGCAGAGGGAAAAGAAAGTGAAAGGAGGAGCCACCAGGTTCAGGAACTTGTGGATCAAATCCATGTCTTGACAGCCTCACTTCTCTCCAGTTTCTATTGCTCGCTTTGCTGCCTGCCGGCGTGGGAGCTCCCGAGAAGAGAGAGCGAGAAGTGATGATATGCGAGAGAGAGATAAGCGGTGGAGGAGGTGCGGGGATGGCAGCTTCTGCACGGGGCGAACACGCCCCGTCCGAAATTGTTGCTCCGCTTGAACTGCGGTGCACGGTCGCACTTGTCTCTGCTTTCCCTTCTGTCTTTTTTCCTTTTGTTTGTTTTGTCCACCGTGATGATCACTCGCACCTGACTTGATCGTCCTCGCTGAAGTTGCACAATGTCCAGTCTTATATCCGCTAGAATGAAGGCTTATAGATAAGAAACCTGTGCTCCTCAAATGAATCTACCTCTGTAAAACAAAGTGGGGTCTCTAAGACAGGAGTCGATTCGACACGTTAAGATTCTTCTGATATGCCCACCGGACAAAGGAATGAACAGGGTCTCCAACAGGACACTACCAGTCTACTGCATTGAGGAGCTGTTTTAGCGACGTCGGTACCTTAAAAGGCATGGATCATGACTTGCTATTGAAGGTTCTGCCATGTCTGGAAGTCCCTCTAAATGATCCCGTGGGCAAGAATTTATGCATGACATAGACGTGTTCACGCCAAAAAATGACCAAGTCCTTGCAATCGATATGGGGCCAATTTAAATTAGTATAGAACTTGGAGTTAAGTTGGATTTGGTTATTGGTAAGCTATTGATAATAGAAACACTTGTTGATGATCACGATAGTGTATCGATAATCATGAAATAGAGCTATCGATGCACGATGGTGAATGATCGACGGACATATTGATTGGATGATGGAGCCAACACATAATCGACATGCGATCATACGACCTAAAGTTACAAAAATGTGATTGTATCGTAATGCAATTTACAAAAGGGAACGTGTAACTGTTGTAAAAAGATGCCCTATTGTATTTGCAATTTATCAATATATTTTCAGATTTCAGTACTTGCATTTCTTCTTTTAAGCTCATCGTTCTTCGTCCTTGTCATGCATATTCAATTCCCATCCGAATCGCCACTAAACCCGCTTAATAAAAAAAATCAAAGGGTCAACCTTTGGTGAAAGATATTTCACTGAGCGGGACAGACCTCTATTTGTAGGGAAACAAGATGTAAATGTCACGAGGGTCTCTTGGGCGATAAGACTAAAATCAGGTGAGGGAATAACACCTTGGGTGTTCCCGTTCAATTCGGGGACCACAGAAATATAGTCAACATCAGAGTTAAGCTTTGTGGCTCACCCCCTTCCACGTTACTTTTACACTAATTGGAGGAAGCTTCTTAGGTAGTGAGGTACTGTCAATGTCAAGAATCGACTAGCATTATGGGGACCATCTGTCTGCATATCTTGCGTCTGCCCAGTTTAGTAGCTTGCCTGAATTCCACTGCTGTTATCGTTTCCGCTCTGCCGTCGATGTCGAGAGCTATAGCTAGGGTGAACCGACCAACCTAACTAGTTCCGTTTAGCAATCATGTATAGTTGAATTCGTAGCACAGCGAATCATGACCTTACTGCCCTGTTCATGCGAATTGTTTGTGCTGTTTTGAGAATTCTTGCGTGGTAGCAAAACTGCAGCTTTTTCTCGGTGAATTCAAGTATATACAAGCAGAAAGAAAGAAAGAAGATGTGGGGAATCAAGGAAGAAGCTGTGGTACTATTAAAGCCTTTTCGATCAGTAGCTGTACAGGATGTAAAACATAAAAAGCACAGCAAGCTCTCGCGTGTAAAAGACAGAATTGCCGGGAATCCGAGACACCTCCTCCGATCAATACGCCCCGTGCTCTCCCTGGCCAAGGCAAAGTTGCACACTTTCGGTTAGCAAAAGCTGTGTGTATATATATATATATATATATGAAAGTAGAAAAGGGACAGGAGGCAGAGGCCATGATGTTAAAAGACTTTACTTTCTTGTGGGTGATGAAGTCGACGAACTTGTTCTTGGACTTGGGTTTGCCATTCGGGGACGAGGTAGGGGAGGAGGACTTGGGGTGCCTCTTCAGGAGCCTCTCTCGCACGAGTCTCTCGTACAGGAAAGCCGCGCCTTTGAACTGAGGGAGGACCAGCCACGCTGCCAAGATGAGCTTCACATCGTACCATATGGTTACCCTGATGATGATGAAGAGGATGATTCATCATCTCAGTAGCCCTTCGATTCAATCATCAAGCACACAACAAGATATGATTCATCACCGCTTACCACTCAAAAAGAGGCTGGAGGAGCATCTCGACGAGGGTCAGGAACGAATACAGAATCCAGTAAGCCAGCCACTGCTCATCGTCTACCTTGGACGGGCTCTCTATGGCCATCACAGACGCGTACCTGCCCAAAGAAAACACACCCCCATCAAACCCCAATCTCCCCTGCTTAATTGACCTGCATAGTAAGCATCATGGGAAGAAAGAGGTGGGAATCTTACAGAGGATAGAGCAGCATCAGCACCGGCCTGCGCGAATCCCATCAAGATCGTTAAGCCACGCAAGTCGTTCAATAAATGTTCAAGAAGAGCAAGGAGAAGAAGAAGAAGAAAAAGAACAAGAACAAGAAGAACAAGTGTACCCGGCGAGGGAGTGAGCGTACGTGAGGACAGTCCACAGATTACCCATTGCTTTGCCGAATCGGATGGGCGGAAGGGATTCACAGAAACTCTAATGGGTAGATGAGAACAGAGGAATCGAGTGCGGGAAGAAGAAAGAAAGAGAGAGAGAAACGATGCGATCCGGCAGGAGCGAAGAAGAAACGCCCGCATAAGAAGGCCAAGCGTGAGGGGACACGTGGCAGCCCAGCGAGGCTTTGGGCGTTCATACTTCCTTTTCGATCTCCCGCACCTCGATCTTCGCTTTTGTCCATAGTCAAAGCTAGGTATTATATCCCGGCAGTCGGTGACACGTGTCCCCGGCCATGTGCCGACAAGTTGCCCTCACTTTTTTCTTTGGAATAACGGCACGAATGGTTCATCAACTTTGATTTAATGGGCAATGTGATCTTTAAATTTTAACTCAATATGTAACGTGATTCCTAAGTTTTTAATTTATTTAACGTGGTCTATGAATCCATGGTACATATTCAAATTAATGCATGAACAATATGAAAAAAATTCAATGTCATCTTTTTATTTAATATTTAGGGACCACATTGAATAAATTAAAATTTTGTGGATCGTATTGCGCATTGAGCTAACGTTTAGGGATCACATTAAATAAATTAAAAATTCATGGATTACATTACACGTTAAATTAAACTTTAGAGATCGTTTGTATCGTTTCCTCTCCTTTTTGTTTCTTCTTTTGTCATTTTTTTTCTCTTCTTGGGCTTTTGAGCGTTCGCGGGCCGAGCTGCTTCTGCATGTCTCGGCCAGAAAAAGTTGAGAAAAGGAGGACCCAAATTTTATTCAAATGAGCTCGACTTGGTCCTCTAAGTTGGGGTCCCTGTAAAGAGCGCACCACTCCGCGATCCTGAATATCAAAATGCAAATTCCAACATCACCCTTTTGATCTCAGACTCGGAGAAATTTCAAACGGAGATAAAGGGTGCCACTGATTCTGTCATGAGCAGAAGATTTTGACAGCAATGAGGGGCTAATCCTAAAAAAAATACCAACTTTAGGTCGAGTGATAATTCTGGCCCAGATTTTTTTTATCTCATAAAAAAATACAAAATTTAGGTTGAGCGGACAATTCTAACCTCAACTTTTTTTTGTCTCATAAAAAATTACAAACTTTCATCCTTATCCAAAATCTGGCCCTCTATTGACTCTCTCTCTCTCTCTCTCTCTCTCTCTCGAAAGTTACCCTTATTTGAGAATAAAGGTTATGGTCTTGAGCTTGGCGGATCTTGTCCATGGCGTTTGTCGACAGGTCGTGGTCCACAACTTCATATTATAATAAAACGACGAAATCTGACAAAAAATATTCAATCTGGAGATCTTTTTGACTTGCCGATGAAGTGAAGGAGGCGAATAATTTCGCTGTTATTCTTCAAGCTGTGACTCAGAAATTTATGATTTAAATGAAAGTTAATGATTTTTTATGAGACAAAAAAAAATTTGAACTAGAATTGTCACTCGACTTAAATTTGATGCTTTTTTACTAGATAAAAAAATTAGGAGCAAAATTATCACATAACTTAAAATTTGTGCTTTTTTATGGTATAAAAAAAATTGAAATCAAAATTGTAACTCCGACTTAATGTTGATGTAAGTTTTTGAAATTAGGCCCAGCAATGAACCATTCAAAGCACCACTTTTTGACCCTCCACCGACACTGACAGGTTCTGCAGGATCAGAAGGCGGGGGAAGGGAAGGGACTGATTTGGGTTGGGGGGGAGATGTTTATTGCCCTCCAACCTCCTCCAGGGATTGTCAGTCAGGGTACAGTGATGGGCTAATTCGAGTTAGCTTGGTCACGAGAGCAAAATCTGATTCCTAAATTTAGGAGGACACCGGAGAGGACCATTCAAAAGGAGGACCGAGGGAAGCATCGACAATCGCGTGCTGGCGTGCAATCCGGGGACCTCCCCCATTTTCTCTCCCACCCCGTTAAAAGTGGTTGAGCTACGTTCATCTCTTCTCTCGTTTGACCCCTCAATTCTCCTTCCCTCCGCGCCCCTGCAAATCTCCCTATGCCTTCATCGCTGCGTGTTATTAGTTGCACCTACTATAGTGAGCCTTCATTTCTTCCTTGAAACAGTGCCACCATGGGCTACAAGCTACACCTGCTTATACTTTTCTCGCCCCCTCGTTTTTCTTACATTGTTTGATCATAACGCCCCTTCTTCCTGCAAAATGAACGGCTCTCCGTCGACGAAAATCATGGCCAGGTCGTGCGACTTCCCTGCATGGCCTCCCGGTGGCTCCTTAGGGGGCAGGGGAGAGAAGAACAATGCCGTGGTCATGGCAAGGATTGGATTTTGCTATCGGAGGTGCAGGGACAATGCATCGAGGTCCCCTCGGAAACTGTTGGTGACCGCCGGTCTGCACAGAGATCAGATGGTTGGGATGATCAATGGGAAAAAGATCAATGGGGTTTATATAAATGAGGCTCCATTGTACAACGCCGCCACGAGCAATCCGGATAAGTTGGTAAAAGAATGTGGGGCTGATTCGCTGCCGCATGCGTGCCTGGTCGGCAGGTTTGTTGATGACCGGTTTGTGTACAGGCAAACTTTCATTATCAGGTCATATGAAATTGGACCTGACAAAACTGCCACCATGGAGACCCTTATGAATCTCCTTCAGGTCAGTTCCTCGCTTCGTCCGCATTGCGTTCCAGGTTAATCAATTGCATAGGTTACGAATAGGAATTGGGATGGTCTTGCCTACGCCCTGATCATGGTGGATTGGACCGTCCGAGTTGTCGGATCTTATTGATCCCGCAAGTCTGATGACCGCGATCATCCGGTCCACCTTGTACCCAATGCAGGGAAGAAATTTTCCTAGGTCAAACATAAAAAGGCTTTATTGCTCACTCTCTGTCAATGGTTAGCGCAGGAGACAGCCCTCAACCATGTAACCAGCTCCGGCCTTGCTGGCAATGGATTTGGCGCTACTCGGGAGATGAGTCTTCGGAAACTGATTTGGGTTGTCACCCGCATCCATGTACAAGTACAGAGATACAGTTCTTGGTATATTTCACATTCAATCAGTCTCTCCCACAGCCTATGAAAATAAATTTTCATCTTGACATCAAGAGACTCGTCTAACCAGTTATATTTTATTTTCTTCTCGCACATTTCACCACGTTTTATCAGAAGAATCTGACAAACGAGAATTTCAATTTGATAATAGCTTGAATGAACCACCATAATGAAAAGTTATCTTCTCTTCTCGAGCCTAGCACTCATTTCTGTGATCAAAATGTCCTTTCGCTTTGAAGAGTAGCACTATCAATATCTGTGACAGGGGGGATGTTGTGGAGATCGACACCTGGGTCGATGCAGCGGGAAAGAATGGAATGCGGAGAGACTGGATTATCCGTGATTACAACACTCAGGAGATCATAACAAGAGCGACCAGGTGCGGGCTGCATCTCCCTGGTTTGAAGCTCTAACACTCAGTTGTCCTCTGTTCTCATTATTGCCTAAACCAATTGTTACCGTGCAGCACATGGGTGATAATGAACAGAGAGACCAGAAGATTATCCAAGATCCCTGATCAAGTTAGACAAGAAGTCATACCTTTCTACCTGAACAAATTGGCAATTCCCACAGAAGAAAATGATACTGATAAAATAGACAAGCTCACCGATGCAACGGCAGACAGAATTCGGTCGGGCTTAGCTGTAAGTTTCTGATTATCCTAATTCTCCATTATTTACTCTGGGTCCTTCGTTTCATGCTTAACCCTTGCCTTTCAGCCAAGATGGAATGACATGGATGCCAACCAGCATGTAAACAATGTAAAATACATTGGATGGATTTTAGAGGTACTTAACTAAACTTTCCTGTGTTACATGAGCCGAATTTAGTGAACTTGGAAAATTATGACTATGAAGACTGAAAAGACGTGTATCTCCGTTATCTGCACTGTACGGTATGATGACTTTTAGTATCTGCAGAAGCTTATACCAGAGTCCACTAAGTTTAGGTAAGATTTATAATGCACGACAAGAAAGAGCGAAAACCGGAGACCTGATTTTCCACCATTTTCTGAACTACCTTACCAAGAAGCAAATTTGCCTCCTCCCCTGAAAATCGAGATTGCCGTCTTTTTCACGTTCTTAACTCTCCCTGGCATGTCATTTTCTACAGAGCGTGCCAATTAATGTATTGGAGGCTTTCAGTCTGACAAGCATGACACTGGAATATCGGCGCGAATGCCGACAATCAAATTTGCTGGAGTCTTTAACCAGCGCAACTGCGAGCATTGTCGTAGACTCTGATACTGACCCTCCTCATAAAACTGGCTGCTGTCCGGAGCTAGAATTCACTCATCTTCTCCGGATGCAAGCAGACAAGGCAGAGATCGTTCGTGCGAGAACAGAATGGCATTCCAAGACTAAGTGACACCAGCTTGTAGTGTTCCTTGATTGTTTTCCTGAGGGTTCTTAATCGATATTTTCTGTATTTATTGTGCGTTTTAGTTGTTGGGGAGTTTGATTTTTGAATAAAATATTCAATTTGGCCCACTTTTAGTTTGTCCCGTGGGAGCAATCTCAAGAAATAAGCAGGAAGTACTGAGCATCTGGCTGCGAGAAACTACATGAAAACAAAGCAGCGAGCTTCTGTGTAGTAGCTGTGAAGTAGGCACATGCGTATGCACAAATGAAAGGCATCAGTGAGAGTGACCCTTCACATGACATGACACATACATTCTCCCTTCCAGTCCAACTGTAGGAGCAGTTAATAAGGAAAATGCACAGCGAATATCTCATAATTTTTCCTTCTTTTGATTTAAATTCCTCCTTCTGGTATAACAATCCAAGGCAATTCCAAGAATAACGCATGCCATTCCATGAAGAGAGACATGAAGCTCATCCGAACGATAAGTGGATGTAAAATGGAGACTTTCGGATATTGAAGGAGAAGCAAAGCACAGTCGTGACGAAATCGATCCATTCATTCGTCATCTTTCGTCTGTCCTGTAACCGCGTTTCTCTAGAAATATATGAACACGTAAGCCCTTCAAGCAAGCAAGCAAGAAAGAAAGAAGAGCACAGACAATCTTTGGATGGCAAATTTAGAGGCGACACTTAGAAAAAAAAAACACTCTTGTAATGGTATCATTTACATAGATAGATACAGCGCTATTTATCGCCCTCTATTGCATATTCATTTTAGTTTTCTGCTTAAAAGAAGCATTTGACTTGCATAAAGAGGGAACTATAGGGTCAACACCATGAAAAATCTTAAATTAGTATATTTGTGACAAATTTACTCCAAAACTAACACACATGTGATAAATTTATCTTAAATTAATTTTTTGAACACTAAAAACTCAAAACTACTACATTTGTGATAAATTTACCCTTCGTTAGTTATCATTAAATTTGATTAACATCACGATGATATACCCATGACAAATGGACGATAAAACTTGAAATTAGTATATTCTTCAGATGTTACGTGTCATCTAACTCAATAATTTGATAGTAAAATTTAACGAAAATTAAGAGAGGGTAAATTTGTGATAAAGATTGTTTATGGTAAAAAAATTGGTTCGTGGATTGGATTTTTCGTGGTATTAATCGGCGCGACGGAAAGCTAACATCCACAGCCCCATATAATGGTCGACAAGGAACAGAGTGGCGAACGGTGGTAAGGAAGGAGGAGGAGGAGGAGGAGGATGGGGAGCAGGAGAGAGCGCAGCGGCATGGCGTCGATGAGCGACGACCTCGTGGCCAACATCGTGGGGAGGCTGCCGGCGGTCTCCTTCGCGTCGGCGGCGTGCGTCTGCAAGTCGTGGCGGCGAGTCTGCTCCCAAGTCCTCTCCCGCCCCAAGCTCGCCTCTGCCCTCTCCCTCAATCCTTCCTTTACCGTACGTCTCGTCATCGATATCTACTCCGCTTCTTCTTCCTCTTCTTCTTCGATTATTTCTTTTTGATGTCAAAGGTCGCTCTTTTACTGCCTTTTCCTCCTCCTCCTACCAGATTGCCTTGCAAGAAGTTGTCGACAAGGTCCTGTCCGAGCCCATTTCCCCGCATTTTGCCATTGTCCACGCGGCCCTAGGTTTTAGGTTGGCGGGTGCTCTTCGATATGTATGTATGAATGCGTGCTCATGGATTCCGAATGAGCTTAGCGTTTCACTTGTTATGGGTTCATCAATTTTGTTTGATGATCCAGATTGGTCGCAAGTTGGGGGCTCGAACTCCTGTGATTGTGTCTCGCGATGCTGGGATCATTGGAATAGATGCCGCTACCAATGAAGTCAAAGAGGTTATTTGAATCGTCTTAAATTCCCTTTTCCCTTTTGGAGTCAAAGGCTCTCTTGTTCTTGTTCTTGTTCTTTTTCTTTTTCTTTTGCGCCCTTCTTGCTCTCTTTCTGAAAACTGATGAACTGCAGGTCGAATGGGAAGATGATAGTGAGGATGAGGTAATTGAAATCAACAGAAATCATGGCATTGTCCTGACCGTGGGATTTGTACCTGGACTCAAAGTTGATTGCATCCCACTCGTACGGCTGGCGGAGGTAAAAAGAACTGGACTTGAAACACGACCCCCGATTTGTCTGGTATATGGGACTTGTCACCCGAGTTGTCTGGTATATGGGACTTGTCACCCAATTCGACCCCTTTGGTACACGGATTCACATAGCAGCACAACTGGTGAAAATTGAAAAACTGTCGGGACTTCTGGGGCTTGTAATTCAATAGTACTTCAGACCCTTTTTTTGATGATTTAGAATTTCATATGCAAAATGACGTAGGAAAGTTTTTGTCGATGTCAGGGACCTGCAATGGTTGACAAGTTCATCATGGACATAAGAGAATATTCGTCTTCTATCTCTGGTTGCGCAGCGCCAGTTGGGCTGATCATGTTCGGAGTATGTTTGCATCTTCATTTATTCCTTCGCTTTGCACGTTTATTCATCAAAACTGCTCTTTCTCTCTGATAGCTTGACTGTGTTTTACTGGTTGTAGAATGCAAGTGCTGATATCAAATGTGCTGTAGAGAAACTAGGTAAGTTTGTTCTTCCTCTTCTTTTCTACAAGGGATCTCTCCATGGCTTTTTTCATTCTTGTCATTATCGTGCGAAAGAAATGACTTCAACTTGTATACAAGAGATGTTTTTCTTATGATCAACCAGGTCATAATTGCATTTTGCTGCACATTTGAAAGTCTCTTGAGAAGGAGGCGATTGTTAAACTCTAGATTCATGATACCATGTGCCTTTACCTCGATATATATTGAGAAGGAGAAGTGTTGTTGGGGAACCCTAAGCTAACCGACTTATCTCCTTTTGCTGTATAGAAAATTAAGGGGAAGTCCTTAATTTTACTCTTGTCCAAGTCCTTTCATATGGTAGGACAGAAGTAAAGTTTTTAATGCTGGGAGACAATGATGAAGGAAGTGAATTTGAGCCTAAAAGAGAGGGTTTTCCCTTTGTCCAACTCTCAGGAGACAGTCTTATCTGTCAGTCTTCTGTTTAGAAAACTTCAAACAACTCAAACGAGGGTTATTTGCAGTTCCAAAAGTTACAATCTTTATGCCAATTCTTTTACAGAATAGTAAATATAGCATATGCATTCAGCAGTCTGCAATTTCATTCACTGTGTTTTTAATGAGTGTCTTCCGTATACTACATCTCTTTTGTGAGGCAGTAGTATATCTATCCTCAACTGCTGTTGCTGTTCATCATGCTCCACCTGCTTTTTTTGTACAGTTAGTAGGAATTGAAGCTATCGTATTACCTGAATGTATAAATGCATCTTATATTGATTGCTACTTTGGCTCATTTGCTCATGAAGGTTGATTGGACTTTTCTTCATCAGATGTTTTAAATGATTGTGCATCGCAGATAGTGCAATGCCCGTGGAAACTGCAATTGTGGGTGATGAGAGAGGCACGTGTCTGTACAGAACTGTGAATGATTTGAGAAATGTCCATGGGAGTCAGGAATGTTACACTGATGCCGTTGCTCTTGTATTTGCCAAAGAAAGGAATAGCTCTCCTGGTAGTCATTCCTCCTGTGTATATCTCTTTGGCTTCCAGAGAAGGATGTAACAATTAAGATAGTTGTTCTTTCGGTAGACATTTGCTTTGGTTGCACAAGTAATTATCTGCTGTGGTTATCATTACTATGGTGTGTTGAGTAAAGGGAAGAAATGATTATGAGATTATATGGGTTTTGCAGTAATTGATTCTCTCTCAAGCAATGTGGTAGGAGCTGAATGCATCATTTCTAAGTGGAATTCTTTTGCGTAATACTTGGAACTTGTCGTAGTTCCTTGGACTGTTTGTGTTTGATCCGCACAGTGGATCTATAATATGCGGGAAAGAAAACTTAGGCAAGAACATTTTGCATGCTCCTCTCTATGTTTTTCACTAATTTCTCATGAAAGCTCTTTTTTTCTTCTAGTGCTTTAAAATCGTCTAGTAATTGTTGGTAGAATGGAGAGTCCAGCACAGCCATTCTTATTTATATTTTATAAATTCGAAATTGTCTAGTAATCTTATGTGCTTTACTTCTTCTGCGACTCAAACCTCATCAATACCTTTGAGTTAGGTCTTGCGACCATATTTCCCGGGTGGAGTGTTTCACATGTTAGCCATCTCTTTCTGCTATTTGCACTTTCCTTCTAACATTATGATTTGTGTGGTTCATATGCTCAGTCTTCCTCATTGTCTTGCTTACCATGTGAATCCTTCCCTCTCAAAGTCAACACACATTACCTTGCTTATTTGATGGTTTACGTTGTCCTGATTGTATAGCATATGCCATATGAGAAATAGTCCATTTATGCAGCATGTCCATGGTCTTCTGGTGCGCTAATCTTTCTTTTATTGACAGCATGTTGCACAGTCATAGTGGGCATCAATTTACTTTTTGTTGCCTTTTTCTTCATAATATTTGGATCTTTTTTGATGCCTTGTTTTGAATGAGCAGCTGTTGGTGAAATCAGATTTCATGTGGCGCTATCAGATGGAGTTTCAGTGGTAGGTCCAAGGTACAGGGCTGTTTCTGTTAGGACCCGTGATGATGTTACCTGGCTAACTGCTAGAAGAGAAGGACAAACAGAAGTTCTTGACGGGGAAAGCATTCTCAATGAAATCTATGACGAGGTATGGTTGTACATGGAAGGTTGTGGTTGTTTCATATCTTCAAAATCCTAAATGGTAATGTAAGTTTTGTTCTGCCTTTTCTCCATATAATGATTAATACTTTACTGGGTGTAAAATGGATTGTTATCTAGGTATAAAGGAACCGACACGCGCCCTGAACCAAGATTGTGATTTTATCTTTTATTTCCTTATTTCTGAGATTCTTAGGATTCAGGTGATATGGTTCATCTCTTTAAGAACCTGTGTTTTTTAGTTTATCAGTTTAAACTACAGAGTTTCCAGATATAAATAGAACATTAATTGGCCTCTTTGATGAATCCGTTACTTTAAAGGTTTTCCTTGGCCTTTTGAACGTTCGAGTGTGTACTTGTGAGTTCTGCTCATGTTGCAAATTTAGCATTATGTAGATAGGGGTTATTCTTCTTTCAACTGCATTCCCTTCGGATGCGGTGAAATGTTGAGAAATTCACGAACCGGCCTAGCTTTTTGGTTGTGTGGACATCCCGGAGCATGGAAAGGTAAAGATAGTGAAGTCTACATTGTACGGGAGATCATTCTGACGGTGGGAAAGATTGAGAATTGTTTTGTTATTGTGGCTTCCATCATGTGTTTGTGAGTTTTGCTCGCGTTGTGAATTAAGTGTAATACAGCCTCGTGTTTGCCCTTGTTTGCCACTGTGTCAGCATGTTTACTGATGAAAAACCCATAGATGGAAAATACTCTAGAAGGAGAAAAGAAGTTGAATGAAGGTAAAAGAAAGAAAGAAAATTAAACACTTGACCATCTTCAACTTTTCTTCTACATTGCTTCAACGAAGGATGATCATATGAAATTCTCATCAAATCTTTAATCAGGCAGAGAATTAAGATTTGCTTAGTTTATAGTTGAGCTCAAAGTTATGTTACCTTTAATTTCCCCGTAAATTAGCGACACTATTTTCATATAGGAATTCACCTCACCCTATGTGCAAAGTTTGAGTGGCTAGTCAATGGAACTATGCTTGCAGGGATGCTGCCTGACTTATTAAATGTTTATCATTGCCTCTCATTTACACTATCCCAGATGGACAATCGTGTCGAGTACCCTGAACTTTATATCAGAGTTACCAAAAGAAGAAAACATGCCATTGGGACAGAGAACGCAAAGCTGATTACCTCTTTGTCATTTCATCTGGTGCACAGGTGAGCCTTGGTTCTTCTTTTTTGCCCCGATCTCGATCTGTGCACCATAAGTTTTTGTTGTCCCGTGAGAATCTGGAATTCCAAAGGGAACACCTGGGGTATCACTTCTTTGGCATGTCTTTTGAGATTGCAATCATGAAGCTCTATTGCCTAATTCTTTGGATGTTGGCTCTATTAAAATGTACAACGGGTTCCTGATTGGAAAGAACAAATGGTCTGATGATCGCTTTTAACAGCGACCTGCGGTTCAATCTTTTTGAGTAATTCAGATGACCCCACTATGAGTGGTTGATATTTTCTTTCAACAATGACCTGATTGTAGTTGATAATTTCTTGTCATTTAGATTACAACCCATTTGGATTTACAGCGACAGAGGCCCTTAATTATCTGTTGTTCTCTATGAATGAACTGACCGCCGACTTTAAAAAGAAGTATAGCCTAAAGGTTCTTCTTGACGATATCTGTCTGACTACATTTTTTTGACATAGGAGTTTTCTAAATTCGTTCTAGTTTTCTGTTTTACTTCCTGAGCATGAGATGCTTTTGGGGTTTATGACAGAGGGGATGAGGAATATCTATATGTCGATGGGGCCAGCATTAAAACTGGCGATATCTTTCAGTTTTACTATGCGGATCCCGCTGCTGCAGTCGCCTCTTGCAATGAAGTCAGCACGAGTCTAAGAAGTTTGAACCTGGGATGCAATTCCAAGAGCTCTTATCAGGCAGCGGGCAGCGCTGGTAATGCGAATAAAGCTGAAGTTTTTGGAGGGTTAATGTTTGCTTGTTGTGGACGTGGAGCAGCATTCTTTGGTCGCCCCAATGTCGATAGCTCGCCATTCGTGGAGAACTTTCCTGGAGCTCCATTGGCAGGAATATTTTGTGGCGGTGAGATCAGCTGTTGCTCAATGAGGTCGGGTGACCGAGGTAGCCGAGGAGGGAGCTCTACCCACCATTGTTGCCATGTATATAGCACCGTTTATCTTGTAATGTCATACACACCAGCGCCTCCGGGGACCACCCTTAGAGGCTAGAGCATGACCAGGGGTTTATATGCAGCATTCATGGATTTTGTGCTGCACTTTGGTTTGGCGCATTATGTAATGGTATGAATGGCGATGGAACAGGTGTTAACCAACAGTCAATCAAGGAGTGTTTTTTATATTGGCACTCTTTGCTTTTTCCTATAATCCAATGGTTAGAGAGACTTTTCGCAACACCCACCAATGATTTTAGCAGCAGGTAGAGAACCTGCTCACACGTAACAGGATCACCACCATGGATCTTGTCATCTGGGTGGGTAAGAACAAGCATTAGTCTAACCCGTTCCCAGTGAAGGCAGGCACAGCCAACTTTCTTATGCTCCACTTGACTAGCATTAGCAAATGTCATCAAATGGTATTTAACACTCCCATCTTTATCACTACTTGGAATGGAAATTACTCGAAATCACTGGCGATTCGCAATCGGCAGAACCCGACATCCAACTCCGATACATAACCAAAATATAGCATTGCTTAGAACGCGTAAGAGCACATACAAATGCTTAGGCGCATCACGAGAGCAGAGTCGAGGAGGATACAAGCAGACACCTGACTCCAATGTACAGGATCACAGGAGAGAGCTTTAGCCCGTGTAGATGTGGACGCCGATGGCGATGAGGAAGATGGTGATGAGGCCGAAGTAGATGATGGCGTGGACGAGAATCGAGGCCCCGCTCGTCTCCATGTTGCCGAACTCCACGACTCGGTGCTTCCCGGGGATCTGGAACAGTAAGCCCGGGGTCAACAGCACGAACAGCACCACCGCTATCAACACCGGTCCCCAGTCTGCCATTCTTCCTTCTCCTCCTCCTCCTTCCAACTTTTTCTTGAACTTGAATTGACTGCTACACGAACACTGGGTTTCGTTTCTTGAATTTAAATTGACAGTGACAGACACTGGGGTGTGGGGATAAGGAACTTTCTCGGGAGCGCGACACGTTGTCGGAGACTCGAAGCACCTTCTGTGCCCTTCCAAGGGAGATCTTGGGCTTGGCCCGCTTCATCATTACGCTCTCAGACCAGCCATTTCTCCGATCGGCCCACCCTCGAATTCCACACATATCTTTGTGCATTCATAATCATCCTTGGCGACCAAGAGGCTTTTGACGTGTAGTGGCAACTTGTAGGAGAACGTTCAATCCAAGAAAGCATTCCACACCGATCAGAATCTGTTTACGTATAAAGTAATCTCGGTGAATCAGCTTAATCTGCATGGTTCTACCTCCTTAACCGTGGCCCACAGAAGCTGAGATTGTCGGTGAGAATTGCCAATACAAAAACCAGAGACCACCGTCCAATTTGTGGGCAGGCCCATGTGGATGTGGCCATCAAATTCAAGGGGCTCACTGTCCTCTTCCCGACCATCATTAATGATGCTTTCGACATTATTCAACATTCGTGTTGCTTCTTGGTTTTGCTTTTCGAGAAATGAAATTTGCCTCTGCAACAGTTCTGTCATTTGAAATAAACCGAGCGAGCGATCCTGTGACGCAGCTGACTCCATGTCCGGCTTGCCAGAACGATTCATGCAACCGCAGTGGGAAAGAGAAGGGGGGGGGGGGGAGTTGGGGGTTGATCCGGTAGCAAAAGCTTGGGTTGCCGTCAAAGATCTGGCCACTCTTTGTCGTCTTCTGGGTTCACATGCTTCCATCCGCATTTGACAGGATGATTTCCCATTGCTTGCCAGCACCAAGCTTGTTGTCCTCCTCTCTCTCGGAACTGGTGAAAAAATAATATAAATTCCAGCCGGTGGAGAGTGAGGCTGCTTCTTCCTTCCAAAATCGTTCCCCATTCTCGCTTGTGCTTCGAATTGCTTATGTGTACTAGCCTCTCATCCTCGTCCATTGCATGATTTTTTCTGAGGGAGTAGGCATTGACAGTCGGACCTCCCAGCCTATCACTCGGCTTAAAAGTAAAAGGTGATTGGATTGAAGTTGACCTCCCCACTTTGATGCTCTTGCCTAAATATCTCCTTTGTATTGCTTACCAAACCGGATGCTTCTAAATCTGTGACTGTGGCTCATGCCGCACTACAGTGCCACTGCCACTGTGCTCTCCCTACTGACCCTACTCTTCTCTGCGGATTCACTATCTGAAGAATCAGCTAGCCAACGCTGCATGTTCATGATTCCCAATAAGCATTCTTCCCAAGACACTTAGATAGCCACTTCACTCGATTCTCTCAATCTACCGCACTATAAGAACCCTCACCCAAGCAAATCCTCTTGGAAAGTACCACAAACCCATCTTCCCAAAGCTCCCTCCTCCCAGCTGCAGATGAAAGGAAAGCTAACTAGAATGCCATCCCCATTTTCCTTCCTCTTCTGGCTCTTTCTCTCTCTCTCTCACGTCTCCTCAGCCTCACAGCAGCAGCAGCCCATAAAGACCATTGTGGTTTTGGTGCTGGAGAACCGGTCTTTCGACCACATGCTCGGATGGATGAAGAAAGCCGTCAACCCCATGATAAATGGCGTCACGGGAGATGAGTGCAATCCTGTCTCCACCAACAACTCAAAGCCCGAGACAATTTGCTTCACTGACGATGCTGAATTCGTGGATCTTGATCCGGGGCATTCCTTTGAGGATGTGGCTGAACAAGTGTTCGGCTCCGGGGACATTCCTTCCATGTCTGGTTTCGTGGAGCAGGCGCTGTCTGTGTCAGAAAACCTCTCCGAGATTGTCATGAGAGGATTCAGCCCGGAATCAATCCCGATATATACCGCTCTTGTCAAGGAATTCGCAGTCTTCGATAGGTGGTTCTCTTCGATTCCGGGACCGACGCAACCCAATAGGCTCTTCGTGTACTCTGCCACTTCTCATGGATCAACCAGTCACATTGTGAGGCAACTAGCTGTAGGGTATCCGCAAAAGACCATCTTTGATTCTCTTTATGAGAATGGTTTGGACTTTGGCATCTACTTCCAGAACATACCCAGCACTCTGTTCTACAGGAATTTGCGGAAATTGAAGTACATCCCCAACTTTCACCTGTATGATTTTAAGTTCAAGAGAGACGCCAGAAATGGCAAATTGCCCAGCTTGACTGTGATTGAGCCGAGGTACTTTGATCTCAAGGGCCTGCCGGCCAACGATGATCATCCGGCACATGATGTTGCTAATGGGCAGAAGCTCGTGAAGGAGGTTTATGAAACAATGAGGGCAAGTCCTCAATGGAATGAGACCCTTTTGATCATCACATATGACGAGCATGGTGGGTTCTATGACCATGTCAGAACTCCATATGTTGACGTTCCTAACCCGGATGGTAATACTGGCCCTGCCCCCTCTTTCTTCAAGTTTGATCGACTTGGTGTTCGTGTGCCAACCATTATGGTCTCTCCTTGGATTAAAAAAGGAACACGTGAGTTCTCTTTCTCTTGCGTGATGCTTCATCCTTTTCCAGAGAGAAAGTAAAGGGGAGTTGAGAATTGATAAAACTTCTAGCATCACTTGATCCTATTGACATTGATTGGAAATGAATTGTCTTTATACTATCTTCATCACTCAATTGAGGAAGCTGTTGCAGCTGGCTGTGAGACGAAGTACTATTGATATGTCTAGAAAGGCGGTTATCTGATCCCAGTTCTGCCTTTGTTTTGCAGTGATAAGTTCCCCCACAGGACCAGCTCCGAACTCAGAGTACGAGCACTCCTCCATTCCTGCAACCATAAAGAAAATGTTCAACCTTACCTCCAATTTCTTAACTCACCGAGATGCATGGGCCGGGACATTCGAGCATATTGTCGGGGAATTACAATCTCCCAGAACCGATTGCCCAGGTACTCATCTTACCTTCAAAACCAACTATTAGCTAGTCCTACAATCTGATAACTCATTCACCACCGTAAGCATTGCTCCATTGGAGCATCTGTTTTGACGTGGGAGAGGAAGCATAACTAAGAAGTAAGGACCTCACAAATGTTTTATCGACCAACGAAAAAAAAAATCAAATTTGCATCAGTCTTGCTTGGCTCTGAGCGGAGGTGGCTGAACGCCTGCTTGTTTAAATATATGGCAGAGACATTACCCAATGTTTCACCGCTGAGGAGCTCCGAAGCCAAAGAAAACGGTAGATTATCTGAGTTTCAGAGTGAGATTGTCCAGTTAGCTGCTGTTCTCAACGGGGACCATTTCCTAACCAGTTTCCGAGATGAGATGAGCAAGGACATGAGTGTGAAGGAAGCTCATGATTACGTGAAAGGTGCTGTTTCCAGGTTCATTAGAGCAAGCAAAGAGGCTATCAGAATGGGTGCCAATGGATCTGCTATTGTTGACATGCGCTCATCACTCACTACGAGATCTTCGATTCGAAACTGATTCATTTGTTACGTTGTCTCTGTTGGTTATGGTCAATGTCCATGTGTGGAACTGTGAATTCCTAAGACACTACTAAAGAAAAATGTTTAACTAGTATCAGATGAGCAGGGCAACTACTCTGCCAGCTATTGCATTTAATGGATCAAACGACTGAACAGGAACCTTAGACCAATTACAAAACCTGAACTTTTCATTCTGTCAGCGTTTTAGAAAGCAAACATATGATGTTTTAATGATAAAGCCGCCGTATCATTTGAAAGGCAAAAGAACCTGAGTTTCTTCGATCAGCCAAAAGAACAAAAAAAATCTGAATGCGTCTTTCTCTTGGCAAAGGAGCATATTCTTTAGATAAAATATCAAGACTAATAAAAGTCAGCATCCCCACAACTACTAGCATCTAATAAGAAAGCCTCGAAGGCTGTACATGGTAATACAAAGAGCGGTTCAACCTTCGGATGGGAAGAGACTGCTGCGCTAAGAGAACATGATCTGAAAGGGGAAACATCTTCCACAGGACACGTTTACGTTGAAACTTATTGAGGAGGTCATTTACTCCTCTCATGTTTACCCAGATTCAGTCAGCATTAAACCGAACATGGACTTTGCCAAGTAGATACATCAACGATAAGTTCCCGCAGCTGATCTATGAGAAGCTTCAGGTGCTTGTTCTTCTCAACCAGCTCCTACATTATGGAAACAAGAGCTAGTTAGAACTATAGAGAAAAGAGCTGGAGATTCCTGAAACTGACGATGCATAGACTCATACAAGACCAAAATGCCATCGTTGCATTAAGGTGTAAGAAGAAAAAGAGGACAATTTGACAGTGTGACCTGTCAAAGAAGGAACAATACCCTAGCTGCAACTTAGAAAGACTCACAGAAAATAACCTCCAAAACAAGTTCTAAACGAAGCAAAAACTAGCTCTATCATATAGTGAATATTGGATGATCTCGAAACTACTTGAAAATGAAAAAAGAAGTAAATTCCCAGATACCTTTCTTAGATTCAAGGCTTGTTCTTCTAACCTCTCCATTTCGACTTGGTCAACAAGCATTATAGAAGTGCCAGGATCAAATGATTTAGTCTGCAAGTAGAAGACATGGGTGAGTCAAACAAAAATTAAAATGCTTTGGCTGGCTAAACGATACAGCAGAAATCTTACCCCTCCCTCCCTCTACCTCACTCTCTCTCTCTCCAGTGATTAGCAAGACAAAAATACCTGATCTTGCTTTCCTCAGGAACATACGATACGATATAATCAAACTTCTCTGAAGTTAATATGACCATTCTTAAAGGATTGAATTTCTTAGATAGTTTCTTTTTCCTGATTTTACTCTTTAAGATATCTAGCAACTGAAATTGTGAACATTTTCTTTACAAGAGTATTTCGGATGATTTTCCGCATATACAAATAAAGAACAGTACTCAAATGCTGCTTCTACAAAGACTGGAGCGATCTGCTGATCCTTCCAGAGTCCACCAGACATCATCGTCTAAACCTAAGATTGTGATAGGAATAACCCAAGCACCCCACAACATAACCAAGAAGCAGCAACCATCTTCTACACCCATCAGTCAATTTCTCACTGTTACATCTGCACCAACTGTTTTCTCACCCTTTTGCTAATATGCACCATAGAAATGCAACGGCAGAGGAAAGCACAGACGGAATCGAGTTGGTCTTGGAAAATGCACAGGAGATCATTGGCAGATAAACTGGTCAGTCCTACCAAGGATGCACAGTCCAGTGACATCAATCCAGAGGTCAAAGGCCTGATCCTATGATCCTAAGACACGAAAGTGCGAAATTGAAGCGGTCATTCCTCAAAATCTAGATCCCTAAGTTCCTATCTGATAGTGTCTAACAGATTCAGTCATCAAATTGAGTGAATACACAGGGCAATACACATTCGTTGGTTTTTCTTTCGTTCTCCCGGCAGACCGATCCCTCTCCAGATGAACAAGTCGGCCACTTTCGACAAACCCAAATGCTTTGGAAAAGTCCGCGATCCAAACAATGTCGCCGGGAACCAGTCCCCTAGAAGATGCGTGAAGAGGGGGACAAAGGAAAAAGGGGAAAAGAAGGCGAGGGAACCTTGTGAGAGGTGGGGATGGCGGCGAGAATGGTGCGGAGGGAAGCGACGGAGCTCTTGTAGCGGAGGCGAGCCTCGTCGAGGGCGCCGCCGCCGCCGCCGCCGCCGCCGGAGCCGGCGAAGTCCAGGTGGTGAGAGGAATCGGAGGAGGAGTCGCCGTTGAGGAGGAGGGGCCCGTTGGAGGCGGAGGCGGAGACGGAGGAGGAGGCGGTGCCGGGGCCGGGGGCGGACCAGAGGGAGGGGTTGCAGAGCTCGTCGTTCATGGAGGAGAGGATGTGGAAGGCGGATTCGATGGTGTCCTCGAGATGCTTCTGGCCTTCCACGGCCAGCTCCTGCGTGGACTTCGGGCTCGCCGCCGTCGGGTTCCCCGTTCTCTCCTCCATCTCAGGGAGGCGTTCCGGCCACCGTCTGAAGCGGTAGCCGCCGGACGGAACCACCCGCTGGGAGCGACTCGCGCAAGGAATGCAAGAGGTACGGCGGCAGTGCAGACTCCCGGAAGAGGCTCGAATTCGAATGGTCTCGACGCCGAAGTTTGCTGCTTCTCTTTTGTTTTTTTTTTGTTTTTTTTTTATATGTTATCACAAAAAATGCAATTGAGTCCTAAAACTTACAAAATGTGCAATCGAATCCTAAAACTTATCAAATTAGTTCAATCGAGTCATAAAGTTAATAACATCTAATTTGCTAATCGAAAATACTGACGTGGCACTTGTTGAAAGCCACATCATCCCCATGTGTCTCAAGAAAAGTAATAAAATAAGACACGTTAAATACTGACGTGGCGTTTGTTGAACGCTACATTATCGCCATGTGTCTCAAGAAAAGTAATAAAATAAGACACGTGAAATTAGATATTGTTAACTTTAGGACTCGATTGAACCAATTTAATAAGTTTCAGGACTCGATTGCACATTTTGTAAATTTTAGGACTCAATTGCATTTTTTGTGATAAGTTTTAAAACTTTTAGTAAACATATCATTTTTTTTATTCTTCTTTTGGTTAATGGAAATCGAGTAAATTCTCAATTCAATCTAATAATATATCTCAATTATGTAGGTCTTTTTTTTTCATGGGTTCTTCGTTAAAATTTGAACGGTTGGCATGAAATGTAAGAGAGGCTAAGGGTATGTTTTTTTCACGAAAAAAAAAGAATGATTAAAAAAATATTTTTAAAAAAATATCATTTGATATCACTTGAAATAAATTAGTAGACGACAAATATTTTCGTTATCGGACAATAAGTTATGTCTAAACACTTTTAGGGACAATGAAAATATTTTTCATTCATTCATTTTCATAGACAATACAAGTGATTATTTTTAAAGAAATATCTTTTCGAATTATTCATTTTCTACTAAATAATGGTGCCCTAAATGTCATGCTGATGTACTCTAAGTAAATCTGATCAAGGAGCGAGGACCCTTCTAAGCGATTTTATTTTCACTTAGGCTTCGTTCGTTTGCTGGAAAATATTTTCCTTTTAGAAAATATTTTCCCAAAAGTCATTTTCCTGAAAAATGTTTTCTTGGAACACAATTTTCTGATGTTCGGCTAAAATTTAAAAAAATTTTGAAAAATCTTTTATGATATTCGGCGACCGCCGATCCGTCGGCGTCCGGCGACCGGCGGCGTCCGGCGATCGGCAGTGGCGACGGCGGCGGCGGCTGGCGATGGCTGTGACCGGCGATCAACTTCCTCTCCCATGGAAAATATTTTCTCTTCCATGGGCAATTTTGCCTTCACTTTGGGGGAAAATGATTTCCTCTTTGTGAAAAGAGAAAATCATTTTCCTCAAAATAATGAAAGATTTGGGAGTGGGGAAGGAAAATCCGCCCCCGAACATAGGAAAACGTGAAAAATGTTTTTCGGAAAAATGTTTTTTCGGAAACGAATGGAGCCTTAATTCCGTTTGTTTTGCAAGAAATTAATTATTGTAATAATATTTTCTTAATAGTCGGTAAAAACTACTTTCATTTTTGTGTTTACTCATTTTCGTAGGTGATATAGGCGATGATGCAAATTTGTCATTCGAGTGTAAATTTAGAATTTTCGAGAAGAATGTGTTGGCAACGAGCACACGTATGATGTTACTGACCATTCATTCATTCATTCGTCTTCTGTAACTTACAAAATCTATACTGACATGTTTCTTTGCTCGAAGGTCGATCGTGCAGGTTACAAAAGGAGAGATGGGCGGGATCCGCAGCACCACACCACAATCCACGTGAGATGATTGGGTGGCGGTGCTGCGGCTGCTGGAGTGGGACTCGTCCTCCCATTATCATCCTCGGCTCTGTCCCTCCCGCCTCCGGCGAACCAAAGGCAAAGCCCCGGAAGAATCACCTTCACATTGCAGGGCTCGTTCCATTAGCTCTGTCCCTGACCTTCACCTTCAACTCCCCCACACCATCCCTGGCCATCCCTTCGCTCAGCTCCCCCTTTCCTTCTTCACCTTCCCTCCCCTCCACCCCTTTCTCTCAGTCCAGGGACCTCCCTCTGGGCCTCCAAGATGATGGGTAATTTGTTTGCCAGTAGTGCCTGCCTCCTCTTCTACTCCTCTCCCTTCCTCTGTTTTCTCACTGCCGCTGCTCAAAGTGGGTCTGTTGTTGTTTCTTGTGTGTTTTCTCGCAGGAAAATCAGGCCTTGCCCCTCTGTCAATCCCGGCTGCATATCTTCCAACCCCAAGTCGTCCTCTTTTGCCTTCCCCTGGAGGATCCCCGACTCTTCCTCCGACGACCCCCTCCTGGTTTCTCTTTCTTACCCTCCTACCTTTCACTTTCATTCCTCTTGCTATAGTTGCATTTCAGATTTTTTATCCTACTTCGCTGTTTTCTTGCAGAAATTAAAAGAAGCCATCCTCCAAACTCAGAAAAATCCCAAGTTTCTGGTCATGGAAGACACCCCTTACGGTACTCCCTACTCTGCCTGAATTCACCTGCCCTGTAGCAATGCTTCTAACTTATCGTTTAGTAAACATGCTACCACTTGGCACATAATTCAATGCCCTCTCATCTCATCTCTGCATTTCATCCAAAGCATTGCGCCTTTGACGAATTGACCTCTCGTTAACACAGGCCAATATTTGCAAGCTGAGGTTGATGGAGGATTTGGCCGGGATGTGCTGGAGTTCCTGGTAAAAGGAGATGTGGTTGCTTACAGGTGTATGGCCACTAAAGTAACCTATGTCTATCCCTTCACTACCGCTTTTGGGGATTCAAAGGGGCAAGAAGAAAGATTGAAGAAAATCACGGACGAGTTGGGATGGTATGCTCCCAGTTTTGATTCCATGGATTAGGAGATTCCAAGAGATTGTTTGTTCAAACCATTCTTTTTATGTCCCACTCTGTGTGTGGAATCAATATCCAGTCAACTTAAGCCTCTCTCTGCACATCCTTTTTCATGTTTAATTTTGTTGTATTTATGCTCCCAAGGCAGTGCAGATCCTGAGCTCAATTATACGATTGTAACGGTGGAATTTTTTTTCTCCTTCAAGGAGAAGTCGCCTTCTCTGCTTTGTTCACTGTCTGCATTGCCTCTGCCTCTTGCATACCACCAAATTATCTTTTCTTCTTACATTGTCCTGAGGACCTTTACTAAACTAAGATGGTATATTTAACAAGCATAGAACACTTGTTTGTAGTTAGGAATGATTGTTGAGTTAAAAAGCCAGGTCATGGCCGTCTGATTTAGAACAAGAACTGCCGTGTTTGCAGAATTTCATCCTGCAATTTTTGTTGCTTTCAATTGATCGCTTCTTTAAGATGAAATGCGGTTAAAGTTTGGTTTGGGTGGTTCATAATTACTCTCATTTGTGAATGCACTTAGCTGAGATGGTACAATTTGCTAAACTTGATGAAGTTGGAACAGTTTGGATAAACTCCGAGGATTAATGCTACTCCATGTTCGTGTCTCTGAGTCCTCATGATGTAAATCTCAGAGTTGCCACTTGTTGCAAATGATTCCATGTTATGTTGATTTCTTTGGTGCGGAGGGAAGAAGTATCTAAGAAAGGAGGACTTTCTGACATTCTAGAGGGAGGAACAGAGTGAATGTTTAAGGGTCTTTCTTAAATTTTGAGTTAGAGACTTTGTCTTTGCTGCACACTTTCAGGAAAATTAGGCTTATTCCTTGGTTGTCTGTATCATTGTGGCTGAAACCATTTGTAAACAAGACCGCCATATGTTCTATCCTGGCTTTCCCCTCCACCTCGGCTGGACTTTCACTTCGTGTAGCTCATTGTCTGCATGCATGGCTGTGACTGTAGCATTTGTGCAGATGCACTCTTCCTTGAGTGATTGAATTGGGGTTGGCAGTTGGGGAGAGAGAAAGAGAGAGATTACAGTCCAGCAAGTGATTCAGCTATCGGATTAAATATAACCAGGTAATTTCGTGTGTCTATGCTGATGGAAGAAGGGAATATCAGATTGCTCCGGGTGTTAGCAAGCAAACAATTGCTTTGTCATATCTTTAACTCCCACCAATGCATTGTGAACTAACATATTCAATGTTGGAATAATGGATGAATGAAAGATGGTAGGCTCACGCTTCCACCTGTTCTTCCAATGCCCTGTAACACGAAGCTTTATGGAGCTGTGTACCTCGGAGTCTCAGTATAGAGTTAGCCTATGGAGAACATAGAAGACATGGTCACCATTTTCCTCAACCGGACCTTTGATATGCTATGTCAGCGGGGTTGAAATCAACGCCTTTGCAGCAGTGACGTGTTCGGGTCTTTGCAAGGTAAGGAATGAATGCGCCCACAGAGAATGTAGTGCCTGCATATTGAAGGTCTCTGGAGAGGTGAACCAACTCTTTAAGGAGCAATTCTGATGCGGTCAAAGAAAGGGCATAGCAAGGCCTGGCGGTGCTACCGCGTCGAAGATACAGTTTCGGGCTCCACCTCCGCCGGGACATCTATAGAGCTTTGATTGCAATGGCCACTTGTTAACAAGGAGAGAGTCTGTACTTGGTGTATGCCGGGGAGGGATGAACAGGGAGGATCGATCTGGGCTGTGACCAAGAAAATGAGTTGGGAAGGATCCACTCTACATGCACAAAACGGAGGCAATTGCCCCTTCCTTTGAAGATAATCCTAGCAAACAACTGCTGCTGCTCGGGTCATCATAGAAGGAGATTGCAAGAGTTTCATAGATTAATTAGTTGCATTTCTTAATCAAATTAGTACCCAAGAAATTTAAGTAAATTGAAAAACAAATTGACTCCTGGGTGACTTCTCGAAGAGCATTGGCAATCTTTGTGTCAAAGGGAGATGATCCTTTAGTCCATCTTCGATTTCGAGTGGTGGACTCACTTTCTTCGACGAAACCTAGACAAGGCACGGGCTTTTGGTTGCACGATTCAGATTAAATAAAAGATAAAAAGCGAAAATCAATCCGGACAGCTCTTGAAACATTTCTTTTTCTCTCTTCACATTAGACTGGGGACGCACGCACGTACCAAGTTGAACGTGAAAATCCACGTATGATTACGCATGCTGCGGTACGAATTTAATATGAGATTAAATAGAAGAGAATGGGTGTCGAGATGATAAGCGGCGTTGAAATTTCTTCACGAATGGGGGTTGAGAAAGGTGGACATCTTTGCTCCCAAAACAAAATATGCAGCCCACGTGAAAACGACATGTCCCGTCAGAATGGCAGACAAGCGCAACAAGACAAAGAAGAACGGCTCACTTACGTGCGTGGATGGATACGTATCAGCACAAGCTGATACGGTCTGATCTGATCTGATCTGATCCCCCGTTTCCTCGGAGTGCACGTATCTAAATCAAAGCCCAAGTCAAGATGAGCAGCAGCCAGATGGGTTATCTGGGAAAATGGACATGTGAGCCGAGCCGATTCGTATCCGTTCGTTAGTTCGCGCGGGTTTCATGCGAGGCTCACAACGTCCACCCATACGTCCACGGGGCCCACGTACCCGATGCGCAGCTATGATTTTTTTTTCTATTTTTCCTTTTGAGAAACGTGTTGGTTTGGTAAAGTGTGAAGGGGGTCGTGCCAATTATTTATCATTGTCTTGGCAGATGTAAAACGTGGTTGGCGGAGTCTCTCAGACTATAGTGGAGACAGGCAGGCTGGGGCAACTCTTCTTCTGCTTGGGTGGTGAAAGGTTATCAAAAAAGGCCGACGATCAGATCACAGTTGCACCGGTCTGGGTTGGACAGGATGCTGTAATAACGTGGAGTTTGCCATTTGCGCATGTGGGTCGTGTAATAAATTACTGCCAGGTTAGCCTGAAAAGATCTCCTTCGTTTCAATCATGCCGAGTCCCACCAGTTGCCCCCAAGAGATTTCTCTGTGGAGGTAAACAGGCCATCACCATCAACGTCCGGGGCAGGAATGTACCCATGAAAGTGACTACTCGTTGACTCCACCTCACTCCTCTCCTCTCTTCCTCACCATCGTCTATCTTCATCTCATTTACGTATGCTCACGCTCTTCTCCACTTATCTCGATCTCCCTGACTGCGTCGATGATGCGGGTGTACGACAAGTTGAACGAGTTCTACAGCAACAGATGGCTGGTGTTCGTGTGCGCCATGTGGATCCAGTCGTGTGCCGGGGTGGGCTACTTGTTCGGCAGCATCTCCCCGGTGATCAAGAGCGCCATGGGGTATACCCAGCGAGAGGTGGCCATTCTTGCGGTGGCCAAGGACTTGGGGGATGCGATTGGGTTCGTGGCTGGTTGTCTGTGTGAAGTGTTGCCGATATGGGCGATATTGGCCATTGGGGTGGTTCAGAACTTTCTTGGGTATGGCTTGCTCTGGCTCATCGTCATTGGTGTCTTGCCTTCTTTGCCTCTCTGGGTGGTCAGTCGCTCCCCTTTCATGTTCTTTTCACTTCTCTTTCTTATCTTTGTGGTGTTGGCTCATCACTTTGATTTCTCGCTTGCTGTAATTCTTATTCCTTGCGATCTAATCCCCTGTAATTGTTGGGTTTTCCTTCTCTTGAATGGCCACATATCCCAGATACTGTTGCTTAATTCCTTGCTGACCTAGAGCTGTAACTTGCTATTTCGTTAAAATTGATTTTTGGCTGCTAAAACTAAGATGAATTCCGGGACTATGTAGTTGAGTGCTCTACTGAGAGTGTGATCCTCCAAGGCATTCCTCTTCAGGACATTAGAACTGTGCTTAGTTCAGATCCAGCATAGAGGTGCATTGTTTCAATGACATATTGACCGCAATGACGCCCTGTTGATTGTATCATGGACGGTCAGTGCATTTGGCATCCTTTAAGGTAGATCTTTGTGCTTTCCACACTGTCTTGATGCTCAGTTTCCTGGGACACATGATCAGGAAAGCTATATAGCAGACGACGGATGCAAACTTAGAAGCTTGATTGCTATCGAATCACAATGCTGAAGTTTCTTTATAAGTATACTTTTTGGAAAGTTTAAAGCCCAACTCCCTTGGCTTATTGGTTGAGGCTATCTTTGCACCATGGATTAGTTTACTCCTTCCGCCATCCATGGTTCAACTTGTCCTGGCAATATTGATCTATGTTCCCGAGAGTTGTTTACTGGACTAATCCTTGGAAAAAGGCTTTGCTTTTCCTACTTATAAAAGGTTTTTTAGGCATGTTGCAACTGTAAGAGGCGTCTACTCTAAGTAAACGGTAGATGTTTCCTATGATGTGTTGTTGATAGCATGTTGGTAGATTCTGTCTGCAATGATGGCTCGACAAATTTAATCTGAAAGACTGATGAAAATGGTCATTGAAAACAGATGCATCTTGCGTACAGTGTCCTACTGTTAGAACTACATCAAGGAAGAAAAGATTTATTTTTTCTATTTCCTGTAGTTGATAAAATGCTGGTGCCATGAGAAGCTAACGATGGCTAGCTGCTTAAGCAGCTCACTGAAATTTGCAGCTGCATTGTGCTAGTTCAAGTGTCTGGATGATACATCTGCATGCATCATATCAGTGAAGGACCTTTTTCTTTTGTCTGGGCTTCTGATCCCATAGTATAACTATGCCCATCCCCCCTTCAGTAACCAATTTCTGAACTCTATTTCAGTATGTTGTGAGTGAAGATTCCTAGCATCACCAACGATGATTAGTTCAGAAACTTAATCCATGTCTCTGCCTTAAACTGCAAATCTTTTAGTTTTAGCTTTTTCTAGGAACAATTGTCTGTGAGATCTAGGCTGTCTCGCTTTCTGTTTACAATATTCTCTGTACATGTTTCGCGAGGCACAAATATTCATACTGGTGGTCGAGTGTGGATTGATCATGGACGTAACTATTTATATATTTCTCGCAGTAAAAGGACATCTGTGATTCCATTTGGAAGACACTGTCGTTTCTTCACTATTATTGTCAGGTTGACTGTCTTATTCTCATGTAAGTTAAAAATAAGTAAAAACATCACCCACGAACTGAGTAATTCGAGATCTTTGAAGTTATGTTCATATGCCTTTCTAAATGTCATTGACCAATTCTTGTTTTGCAGCTATGCGTCTGTATATTTGTGGGAACAAATGGCGAGACCTACTTCAATACAGTAGCTCTCGTTTCATGTGTTCAGAACTTCCCCAAAAGTAGAGGTCCTGTTGTGGGGATACTAAAGGGATTTTCTGGGTTGAGTGGCGCAATTTTGTCTCAGATATATTTGATGATCAATGCATCCAGTGAAGCGTCACTAATTTTTATGATTGCAGTTGGGCCATCAATAGTTGTCATTGCCCTGATGTTCATAGTTAGGCCCGTGGGAGGTCATAAACAAATCAGAGCTTCTGATGGTTTAAGCTTTTCATTCATCTATACTATTTGCCTCCTCCTGGCAGCTTATATATTGGGGATCGTGCTGGTCGAGGATCTAGTTGGTATCAGTCAAACTGTAATCACCTTATTTGCGGTGATTCTTATCATTATGATCCTCCTACCTGTTACTATACCTGTTTTGTTGGTTTTCTTCTCCGAGCGAATTCCTTCATCAGAGGAGAGCCTTCTTGCAGGGCAAGAGAAACCAGAACCCAGTGAATCTGAGCAAGATGGAACTGAGGTCATTCTTAGTGAGGTTGAAGATGAGAAACCTGAGGAAGTAGACCTGCTGCCAGCATCAGCAAGGCAAAAACGAATTGCTCAATTGCAGGCAAAACTTTTCCAGGCAGCTGCAGAAGGAGCTGTGCGGGTAAAACGGAAGAAAGGCCCACGCAGAGGAGAGGATTTCACCTTACTACAGGCACTCAAAAAGGCTGACTTTTGGCTTATCTTTTTGTCACTTTTACTGTCCGCTGGTTCTGGCGTGACTGTTATTGATAACCTTGGTCAGATTTGCGAATCAATTGGGTATAATGACTCCAGTATATTTGTTTCTATGATAAGCATCTGGAACTTCCTTGGTCGGGTCGGTGGGGGCTACTTATCTGAGATCGCTGTAAGGTCTGTTTTATCTGTTATTTAAGCTAGTTTTCCTTTCACTGTTCTCATTATTGTCCCGTACACTACTTACTCGTTTTGCTCCATTTGCCAGAAATTTCTCCCTCCCAAGACCAGTGGCTATGGCTCTATTCCAGGTTGTTATGGCAATTGGACTCTTTTACTATGCTATGGGTTTTCCTGGAGAGATTTATGTTTTAACCGTGCTAACAGGACTCGGATATGGTGCCCAGTGGGCAATAGTGCCAGCTTCTGCGTCAGAGCTGTTCGGTTTGAAGAGTTTCGGTGCTTTGTATAATTTTCTTACTTTGGCAAATCCTGCTGGTTCTCTAATTTTCTCTGGTGTCATTGCCAGCGGTATATACGACTACTATGCAGATAAACAAGCTGCTCTTGGGAAGCTGACTCTGGGATCTATGCTTCCGATTTCTCTTCAGGACGATGACTCACTTTCCTGCTCCGGTAACATATGTTACTCTCTCACGTTTGGCATCTTGTCAGGACTTTGCATTGTTGCAATGGTCTTGAGCTTAGTCGTTGTTTACCGGACAAGGAGTGTCTATGCCCAACTTTATGGAAATTCTGGCAGTTGAGTTTGCCCGATTCTTGGCCACTCTCGCTTATGTTTGTGGAGAGTTCTCGTTCTTCGTTGATGGACAGAAGAAGGCTCGAGTTGACAGTTCAAGTGCATATCCATCGTTACGGATTTAGGGTTCTGCCACAAACTGCGCTGTTCTAAGTTCATTTTTTTTCAGCTCCTGCACTTCTGAGGCCTTAGGCTCACATTGGGCTGAGATTTTCTCGGTGTAGTTTGTTATATGATTTTCTTTTGAGATCGATAAGAAACTTCAATTAGTTCATGGACTAGAAGTTGAAGCATTATTTTCTGCCCTTTTATCTGGAACAGGCTCCTCTGATTCTTCTTGGGAAATAAATACCTTGTTAAATTCTCCTTTAATTTCTGATCCGTGTCTTTTCATTGCTTTTGTCTAATCAGTAGATGTTAGAGGCAGATGAGTCTGCAGAAACTTCAAATGTTTCACTGAATATGCCAGGTCTCGGCTTTTTGGGGCTGTGATTGATCTCATAACTGCTTACTTCCTATCAAACAAAGTTGCTGCTTCAAGCTACAATTTACTTTTGAGAAATTTATGGAACAAGTGTTTCCACAAATATCTTAGGATGGAACTTGGGTAGGCGACCTGTTGCATCTCCTGAAGCTTATGCTTCAATTAACAATACTTGCGGTATGTATCGGAAATCAGATTTTGGATCTCCTTGTGGTGTCGAAAACTTCAGATGACAGTTCAAGTGCTCAACACAAGCAAAATCATCTACGGCATCGAATCTCTATCAATTTTTGTCCGGCTAGAGGTTGCACTGATGACACCATTAGCACTCACTCGAAGAATCTGATCTTTTCATGCTCCCGGACTTCAAATGTCTCCTCTGTTGCTAAACTGATAAAAAGGAGCCGAACATATATTATGATCGAGTTATTAATGAGAAGAGGCATCCGATTAGACCTGCAAACACGTACATTCTCCTCTAAACAACTCGACCCGATTGGTATTCAATCAACAATGCTATCTGGCGCCTATACATGATGATCAGCAAGATCCTGGTGGACGTAAGTCGTACCATTCGCTTATGCAGGTTCCAGGATGATTATGAAGAGGCACCATCCATCTTTACATCTGCACGGGCAGTTGCTCATCTGCAACTGAGCTGTCACGTCATAGTCTCGTGCCCGGTCCCTCGCGCGCGTCTTCTCACGGCAACAACCGGGGGTGGGCGACTGATCATGTCAATCATCAGCTTGCCTAATGGTAATAGGTACTTAGACAAACGTGCACCGGTGCATTTAAGGCCGGGCATCAGGCGGAACACGGTCACGATGTGCTCAGTAAATCAAGACAACGGGCGAGATAATCTCATAAGGATGAAACAACAGACATTGTATGTATATATCAATGCCTGTGGAGTCAATTCAATGATGTTTGAGTATTCTCAACGATTGTATGTTCCAAGAAATGAGTCTGCTGCACCATGAATAATATTACTCTTGTTTTTAATTATTATTATTATTACTATTATTAATTAACAGGTTTGCATTAGCTAATAAATTGGTTATATATATATATATATTTTTATTAATATTTAAGGGTCGCTTAAAGGAAGGGAAGAAGCAGCGATGTTGATAGGGCTAACCTCCCCCCTCTGAGATGAGAGATGGAATGCAACAAGGAGGAGGCTCTCCGGGCGAAGGAGATCGCCGAGCAGAAGCTGGCGGCGTCCGACGTCGACGGCGCCCGCAGGTTCGCCGCCAAGGCCCGGAGCCTCTACGCCGGCCTCGACGGCCTCTCCCAGCTGGCGGCCACCCTCGACGTCTACGTCGCCGCCCAGAGGACGATCGCCGGCGAGGCGGACTGGTACGGGGTCCTCGGCGTCGATCCCTCCGCCGGCGACGACGCGATCCGGCGGAGCTACCGGAGGCTCGCGCTGCTCCTCCATCCCGACAAGAACAAGGCGGTGGGCGCCGATGGCGCTTTCAAGATCCTCTCCGAGGCCTGGAGCTTGCTGTCCGATAAGGCGAAGAGGTTCGCGTACGACCTGAAGCGCAATTCGAGGGCTTGCAACGGGGCATTCCCGACGCCGGGCCGTCAGAATGGAGTCCGCGGTTTTCCAGGTACGCATCAGAATTGCAATGCGGGGGATTGGAGGAGCGCTTCGACTTCTCCTTATCAGAATGCGAATGGTAGGGATTGGAGGGGCAGTGCTGCTCATGGGGTTCACGCTTCGGCTTATCCCCATCGGGATTACAGCGCCAGGGACTGGAAGAGTGCTGCCGACGCTAATTATGCCTCGGCCTCTCCTCGGAAGTCATTTTGGACGCAGTGCAGTGCTTGCCGTATGAAGTACGAATACCTGATCCGCTACCTAAATCAGCAAATTCTCTGCCCCAGTCCTGGCTGCCGTAAACCCTTCGTGGCCCTCGAGATTCCACCTCCGCCGGTAGATGGACATAGGTCATCTGAGTCACGGGCTTTCTTTGAAGCGCAACAACAGTATCCTTATAGAATTAGGAATCACGGGAATGCATCAGTCAGGGGGCAGACTTCTTGCCCCAATGCAGGTTCAACAAGCTTCTATGGTACTCAGTTGCCGCCAAAGTTTGCTTCTTCCTTTGGCACATTACCCAAATTCGCAAGTGATAGAAGTGCCCCTGCACCTGCATCATATGCTCCTCAAGCTTCAGGTTTGTTTGAGCCTCTATTTCGGCACCGGAAGAGAGGCCATGGAGAGGCAGCAGCTGCGGTCCAAGAGAAGTACGGGGAGATGATTCAAATGTCTAAGAAGGCTCGAAGTGGTTCAGTGAGCTTGTCGGCTGATGTCAGTTCTCTAGGAACTGATTGGATGGAAAAAGGGAAAGTTGATGAAGGTGGCATAAATAAGAAATTCTCAGAGGGTGCAAGTCAAGCAGCATTTGCAAATAGTAGAGGAGTCGTAACAGGAACTACGTCTGGACTTCAAAAGGGACCGCTGGATCGGGGGAGGTTTAGTTTCAGTTCAATTAATCGGTTTAACAGCTCGAGGGATCTTACTCTACTAGAATCGCGAAATATGCTGATACATAAAGCCAAAAAAGATATTTGTAAGAAGCTTGATGAGTGGAGAGTTGAGAAAGAACCTTCAGATGGACGAAATTCATTGCAAGGGGAGGTCAAGGAGAAGTATGGGAAAGTGCAGAAGGCTCCTGCAAGTGGTGCTAAGATCGCTCCCATTAAGCATAGTGAGCCTGTGGATGGTAAGGACAGAGTTCAGCGTACAAATACTTCCCATGCTATTTCCAATGTCGTATCTGAAGCTGAAAACTTTGTCCCTACGCAAATGCTCGTTACAGACCCAGATTTTTATAATTTTGACAACGATCGGACAGAGGATTCATTTGCTGATAATCAAGTCTGGGCTGCTTATGATGACGACGATGGGATGCCCCGTTACTACGCTTTGATCCACACTGTCATATCATTGAAGCCATTCAAGATGCGCATAAGTTGGCTTAGTTCCAAAAGTAACCAAGAACTTGGCCCTATGCGTTGGGTTGGATCTGGCTTTGCCAAGACCTGTGGGTATCTGCGAATAGGGAAATCTGTTGTCGATGACTCCCTTAATGCTTTCTCGCATAGGATGAAGTGGACGAAAGGCCCAAGGGGATTAATTCAGATTTATCCCTTGAAGGGAGATGTTTGGGCTCTATATAGGAACTGGTCTTCTGGTTGGAATGAGTTAACTCCAGATGAGATAATACACAGCTATGATATGGTTGAAGTGATTGAAGATTATAGCGATGAGCTTGGTGTTACTGTTGCTCCACTCATCAAAGTTTGTGGCTTCAAGACTGTGTTTCAGAAGCATCCAGATCCTAGGAAATTATGGACGATTCCAGGGGAGGAAATGTTCCGATTCTCTCATCAGGTCCCTGCTCACTTGCTTACAGGTCAAGAAGGTGCAAATGCTCCTAAAGGATGCTGGGAGCTTGATCCTGCATCCACACCTTTGGAACTTCTTCAAGTGGTAACAACTAATGGCAGAGGAATGGATGCCAAAGCGGACGACAATATAGCCAATGTTATGGTGAAGGGGATGAAAGCCAAGGAAGAAGTGATGCTGGTGTACAAGCGCAGACTAAGAGGGAAGCGGTCATGACGCATTTAGTCATCTTTTTGCATGCTTTTGGACCATTTCAGCTGGTTAGATTGGACAGATCAACATGTAGTTTTGGAGTCGAGGAGATGGAGATGGAGAAGGGGAAGCACTGAGACCACAACAATCTGAACTAATCCTCTAAGGAGTGTTCTGTTTCTACTATCTTATTCAGCATTGTTCAGATAGCCATTTGATATCGGTAGTTAGTAGTTATTCCGCAAATTCAGCTGGTAACTATTGGTTGAAGGAAATTCACGATTTTGTTCAAGGTCAGAGATCTTCAGAAGACAAATTTTCCGCTTTATAGTAACTTTGAGAATAGTTTGGTTTCTTTACTAGGATTAGCTCATTAGTTGCTTTTCTTGTGAAGATATCTGATTTCCTCGTGAATGCTTTCTTAGAGGAACAAGGATAACAAAGTTGGCCAAATCTGTATAAACTGGCTTAACCTTTACTTTTTAACTTTTTTTTTGTATTCATGTCGCCGAACTATAAGATTCCGATGTATAGATATTCATTATATATATGACATTTTCCCTTCCTCCTCCTGGCAGCTTATATACTGTGGATCTTGCTGATCGGTCAAGCCTACTTTTGCACTGTTTGTTAATGTATTCTTTCCACCATCTCTGGTTCTACTTGTTGTGTTGTTGCTGATCCAAATTCTCAAGGACGGACTAACGTACTAATTCATGGAAAGTGCTGACTTTATGCACTAATAAAAAGTACTTTTGGTGTGTTGAATGAGATGGATTTCTACTGTTAAAGTTAATGGTAAGTCTTTCTTATAATGTGATTGTGTTGGCATTTCATTAAGCTTAATATGTTCGACCATAGTTAAAATGCACAGTTGATGAAGGTCACTCAAATTTGATAAATTTCACAGACAACTTTCCGCCTGTTGTGATTCCATTGAAAGCATTCATTCACTGGAAAGACAGAACGCCTCACATCGGAACAATAATATATGTATTGGCTAATTTGTCACATAGCCTCAGTATAAATTGTTTCCGCTTGTTAGTTCCTGCAGTTTCCATTAGCTAAAATCAACCTCCAGGATGTAAGTCAATTCTTTTTTAAATGATCTCCCGCATCAAGTTCTTTAAGCTGGTAAATTCTTGAACTCTTTTGGCAAGCATCATGGCACTGCAAGACTTGTTTTGTCCAGGCTTTTAATTCTACAGTACATTGATGCGCTTCACCTGTTAATTTACCATTTTCTTACTCCATTTCAGTATGTTGTAAGATAAGATGCGTAGCACATTAGTTCATAAACTTAGCCTGCTTATCTGCCTTAAAGCACGTATCTTTTCGCTGTAGCTGTTTTACGGACTGTTTAACTGTGAGCTCCTAGGCCGTGCTTGTTTCTGCCAATGTTTTGCAATGCACAACTGTTGATACTATCAGGTGAGGGTGCAGCTTACTCACCTATTCTTGCTGGAGAAGGAAGCCTTTGCTTCCAATTAGAAGGGCATGTTGTTTCTTCACTATTGGAAGGTTTACTGTCTGATTTTCATAAAAACTAGATAAAAATAAGTAAGAATGTGTTAATTTAAGATCTGAAGTTACTTCATATGCTGTTATGTGTCAAAGAACCAAGTCTTGTTTTGCAGATCTGCCTGTGTGTATTTGTGGGATAGATGTTGAGACCTACTTCGATCCAGCGGCTCTTGTTATATTCATGCGGAACATCCCAAAGATAGAGATCCTCTTGTGGGGACACTAAAAAATTTTGCTGGGTCAAGCGGCCTGATTTTGTCTCAGATATTTTTGATGATCGACACCCCTGGCGAAGCATCCCTAATTTTTACAGTTGCTGTTGGGCCTTATTCTGGTCCATGCCCCGATGTTCATCATTTCGCCTGCAGAGGGTTATAATCATAACAAGTTAGACCTGATGGTTCATAGACCCGATGGTTCATGCTTCTCATTTACCTATAGCATTTGCCTCCTCCTGGCAGCTTATATATTGGGAATCTTGCTGGTGGAGGATCTAGTTGATATTAGTCAAACTGTGATCACATTATTTCTGGTGATTCTTATCATTAAGATTCTGCTTAGCTGGTTTTCTTCTCTGAGCCAATTCCTCCAGCAGCACTTCTCTTAAGCCAAGAGAACAAAAACCGAGTAAATCTGAGCAAGAAGAAAATGAGGTTGTTCTTAGTTAGGTCGAAGATGAGAAACCTGAGAAGTGGACCAGCTGCTGGCATCACAGAGGCAAAAACGAATTTTGGTGCAGGCAAAACGTTTCCTGGAAACTGCAGGGCAGCATCAAGAGTAAAACGGAAGAAGGGCCCATGTAGAGGAGAGGATTTCACCTTACGACTGGCGCTCATAGAAGCTGTTTTTTGGCTTTTATGTATTTGTTACAAGTAGTGGCCTCTGGTTCTGGTGTGACTAATAATCTTGGTAAGATTTGTGAATCATTGGGGCTCAGTGACTAGTATTTTGTTTCTACGATAAACATCTGGATCTTCATTGGTCGAGTCAGGGGGCGCTACTTAGCTGAGACAACCATAAGGTGCTTTCAAAATCTCTGTTTTATCAGTCACTTAAAGCTAGTTTCCCATTGTGCTCTTCATACCCTGAACTCTAGTTACCTGTTTTTGTTCCATTTACCAGAAAATTCTCCCTCTTAAGGCCAGTGGCCATGGCTGTAGTCCGGTTGTTGTGGCAATTGGACTCTTTTACCATGTTATTTGTTTGCCCGGCAAGATTTATGTTCCAACTGTTTTAATAGGAACTGTGGATATGGTGCCCACTGGGCAATAGTGCCAGCTTTTGTGTCAGAGATATTTAGCTCAAACAGTTTCGATGCTTTGCGTGATTCCTCACTTTAGCAAGTCCTTCTTTCTGGTTCTCTAATATTCTCTGGCGTCATTGCCATCGGTATATACAACTTCTATGCAGATAAGCAAGCCGCTCTTAATCGGAAGACTTCAAGATCTATGCTTTGCATCTCTTCAGAACGACTCCTCTCCTGCTCTGGTAACATGTGTACTCTCTCACCTTTGGCATATTGTTAGGACCTCACATTGACTGATGGTCTTGAACTGAGTTGTTGGATACTGGACCAAGAACATCTGTGCCCGATATTATGGAAAGTTATGCAGTTTAGTTTCTTCAATTCTTGTCCAATCTCACTCATGTTTGTGAAGAGTTCCCGTTATACATTGATGGGCAGAAGCGTTGTGGGGGACTGCAACAAAGCACACCGTTTTAAATACATTTTATAGCCCCAAAACGTTGAGGCTTTTGGCTCATTTTGGGCTGAGATTTCTGTCACGTACCTTATCTTATAGAATCTTTTGAGAGCAATAAGTATAAGTTAAAGTATTATTTTATGCTTTCCCACCAATAGATACTTAGCTAAGTTTAATAGAGGGATAATGACTAAAACAGTCCTTGAACTTTGACCCAATGTACAATTTAGTCTTGGAACTTTTAATTTGTTTAATATAGTCTCTGAACTTTAGCCTAATGTTTAATTTAGTCCATGAACTTTTAATTTATTTAATGTGATCCTTGGACTTTTGGTACATGTTCAATTTAGTCCATGAACTATATAAAAATGTTTAATATAGTCCCTGAACTTGAATTAATGAAAGGACTATATTGAACATGTTCATATAGTTCAGGGACTAAATTGAACATGTACTAAAAGTTTAGGGACCACATTGAACAAATTAAAAGTTCAGGGACCACATTGCACATTGGATTAAAGTTTAGGGACTATTTTGAATAAATTAAAAGTTCAGAGACCACATTGCATATTGAGCCAAAGTTCAAGGACTGTTTGTGTCATTTTCCCTTTAATAGAGGAATATTTTTGCTGATGATATTAAATATAGAAAAACAATTAAATTTTAATAAGTGACTCAAATGAAAGTTTGTGATCCAAAACTAATTGGTATTTTAATTTGACAAAAGTTGATAAACTACTTTTATTTAAGTTGGTAATTTCATACAAGAGTAAATTACTTAAAAGCATTGGTAAGTTATACAAATAAAAGTTGGTAAGTTAGTACGTACAATAATCGCCAATTTTACAAATTATCAAAAGAGCTGGTAATTATGTAAAAGGGTTAGGAATTTACCAACGTTATCCAAAAGAAGTCACTTGGCATTATATCTGCCAATAGTTTTTTGATATTGACAGTTTGTTATTGAAATTTATTAGCACGAAAAAAAATTGTATGAAACAATGGAACTCTGCTGCCTAATAACTGGGCAATTGCTCATCTGCAATTGAGAGTTATCTCATAGTTTTGAGTCCCAACAGCAAGTCTTGTCGCGATGGGTGGATGTGCATTTTTCTCATCTTATTACACCTGCAAAACATAAGCAAGATACATAGTCTTGCATATCGCCATCTTGTATACTTGGCCTGGAATGGTTCTATGCCGCTGCCTAATATACAGCTCGGGAAAATTACCAAAAAAGTTCTTAACCCATTGCAAGGATTCTAATTCAGTTCTAAACTTTTTTCATTTAGTCAATTTAATCCTAAACTTTATGACAATGTTAGCCAATTTGGGCCGAAATTCGCCGACATAGACATCGCTTGTCCTATGTGGCATGGTTCACACTTATGTGGATAATTTTTGCAATTTTCTTTTTTTTTCTTTTTTTTCTTTTTTTCCCATTCTTCCTCCTTCAGTCATCAAGTCTTGATGATGGCCAGCGACCAACCACAAGCAAGGGTTGGTGAGGGGCGAACTCGCCAAACCTTGCCAGAAGCTAGTGAGGCTGACCCTTGCCAGTCCTCGCCTATGGCTAGTTGTCGGGCACTGCAGAGGCTAGAAAATAGACGGAAGAAGGGAAAAGAAAAGAAATTTTTGATAAAAATATAAAAAAATTCAAAAAAGCTAAAAATCGGTACACGTTAGCATTGTTCGTGTCATATAGGACGGCTAGCAACTATGTTAGCGATTTTCGGCAAAAATTGGCCAAAAGGACTATATTGGCAAATTGTCAAAATGTTTATATTTAAATTAGCCAAATTAAAATATTTAGTATTAAATTGGTATTCGTCCAATTAGTTTTGGACTTTTTTTTTGTAATTTTTCCATAAAAATCTTATCCTTCGCTATGTGAGTATAAGTAATTATAGTATCCATGTGATTATAAATTACATTGCGTTTGCGAAATGACGCCACAATCTGGCTTAAATGAATAGGTTTTTGAAAGAGAGATTTTCATAAATATGAGAAAAGCATAAGCATTGCATTTATTGAACTTCCCATTTCACCCAAATCCTGATTTTGACCGTCTTAACTAATGCAATCTCAATCCAAGGGCTAAAGACACTTACCCAGTTCACTTTTTTTTTGGTTGTTTTCTCGAGAAACAAGTTATTGGCTACAATAGGAAAATTGCACTGTCTTTAGTACTTATCATGCCATGCATCCAAATAGTATCTCATGTCATTTATATTTGGCATTTGGTTGACCAAAAAATGGTTTTTTTTTTGGACCCTTTCAAAAAAACATAAGCCACTCATCTGATGTAATTGGACCTTCTTGAATAGGAAAATGAGTAGGGTAAACAAACGGAGAAGATCATTAAAGAGGGTTTTTCGCTTTTTTATCCAAGACTTTAAATGATGGCCTGAAAAAATCTGTACTAATTAATCTGCCTATTTTGTCAATGTTAATCATGGTTGACAAAAATAACCAGGGGTACGGTATCCATCTTGTTAATTGCAAAAGAAAAATATTTAAATACAGTTTCATCATACATTGCTTTTGTCTTTCCGGATCCACGAGACAAGTAACGCACTTTCAGAGATAACCATTCCATGGAAGATTGCAACTGGTTGGCAGATCGAAGTAATCACAGAAATTGATAGAGAAAAAAGAAAAATCTAGTGTTGCCTCCCAAGTCCAAGAGGAGGTAAAAATTCAATCTTTGAAATAGGAGTCTTTAATTTTGTTTGTTAGTTGAATTGACGGAAAATTTTTTAATGTGAAAAATAATCTGCCAATAGTTTCTCTACTAAATTTCTAGATTATTGTGGCGTCATCTGCCATGAGTACAAGAATGCTTAGGGATTTCCAGGGCATTATTATGGCTTTTCAACTGTCATCCCATTACAGCTTGTTTGTGAGTCTATCTTCTTATTTTGTCACGGTCTTGGTTAGGAGATATAATTTTGCTATATCTGAATTCCTACCCATTAAAGCAGAGTTCCTTGATGCCCTTGTAGGCAATCATAGTTCATGAGGTAACTTGTGGCAATGTGACCCGTTTTATTCAATTTGCTATCATGGCAAGAAACCAGTCAATTTGGTCATTGTTGCAAGCTTTCTGTTGCGTAACTTTTTAGGATGGCACGTTATGTTGATGGAAATTCTAAACCTTTTTAATGGTTGATTGTGTTTTAGCCCAATTGTTATGAATATTCTTGCAAGTTTGTTGCTCTTTTATGTGGACGTTTGTAGATGATATGGAAATGCGAACTGTTTGATTATGGATTGTGTTTTATCTCAATGATCATGCTTACGATGGAAGTTCATTGCTCGTTCATATGGATTGTGCTGATAGAATTATAATTCACTTTTATTTGATCATTTATGTGGATATAATGGAATCATAATTCATTAAAATGGGCAGATCCTAACTGTTATGCTTATTGTGGAAGTTTCTCGCTTGATTATAAGGATGTATCATTTGATCGTTTATGTGGATATATGCGGATGGAATCATAATTCATAAAAAAACAATGGATCATACTTTATCCTTGACGTAATTCTTGTGGAAATTTGTCGCTTGTATGAGTGGGTCTGCATCATTTTCTCATCTATGAGGACAGTATGCAGATGTAACTATAATTCATTAATAACTGTGGCCATGCTTTATCCTGTCCATTTTGCTTTTTATAGGAGTTCGTGGTGTGTATACGTGGATTTACATCACTTGATCATATCACGTTTGGTCATTCGGACATCATTCGGTTGTATTTTGTTTGGCAACTTACATGTTACTCTATGTGTATGTAAGTGCGTTAAAGGAGCATTATCTGGCATGTTTGGTCATATCACATTTGGTCATTTGGACATCATTCGGTTGTATTTTGTTCGGCAACTTACATGTTACTCTATGTGTATGTAAGTGCGTTAAAGGAGCATAATCTGGCACGTTAGAATTATTACAAATGTTTGGAATCATTCTTGTGATATTAGACATATAGTTTTGCATAAATTTGGGGTTTTTCTGTGGTATATTTCTACCGGTTGTCTGTTGGTCTAAGGCGGATTTATCCTCTTGACAGTCCATGTAACATAGTGGGTTGTGTATCTAGATTTTCGGCCAATTATATTGTTTTGACATAAAGTTATTTTGACTGTACAAAGGAGGTATACATAAGAAAAGAAGATTCGGCGGTATTTAGAGCAAGGATCAACTAAACCCCCGAGAGGTGGAATGCAATAACGATTTCAACACTAGGGGTGGTAAGAGTGCAGCCGATGCCAATTGTGCTCCAGCCCCTCCTCGTCCTATCAAGATGTCATTTTGGACACAGTGCAGTGCTTGCCGAATGAAGTTCGAGTACATAATCTGCTACATAACAAGGGAATTTGTTGCCGCAGTCCCAGCTGCCGAAAACCCTATGTTGCTATCGAGAATCCACCTGCACCAATAGATGGGAATAATTCGAAGGCTTTGTCTGAAGTACAACAATATCCTGATATGGCGAACGCATCAGTCAGAGGGCAGATTTCTGCCACCAATGCAGGTTTGACTAGCTTCTCTGGTATTCAGTTGCTTTATATGGCACGTTCACTAAATTTGCAAGTAATAAAAGTTGCCCTGCTTTTGCATTATATTCTCCTCCCTCAGGAGTGTTTGTGCCTGTATTTCGGCATCAGAAGAGGTGTCATGAAGAGACAGCAGCTGCAGCCAGAGAGGAGTGCTTGGAGATGATTCAAATGTCTAAGAAAGCTCTTAGTAGAGGAGTTGGTGCAGGAAATATGTCTGGATCTCAAAAGGGTCGACTGCAGCATAGGAGAAGGGTTAACTTTAGCAGTATTAATCAGTTCAACAATCTGAGGGATCTTTCTCTGACAAAAACAGGAAATATGTTCGAACATAAGGCAAAGAAGGAAATTTTTAAGAAGCTTGATGAGTGGCGTAGTTAGATAATTTGCAGATGACAAAAGTCTCCGCAACGAAAGGTCAAGGAGAAGTACAGTGAAGAGCAGAAAGTGTAATGTCGTTGGAATTGTAAACCTTTTTTAATTGTGGATTGTGCTTTATAGCCAACTGTCATGAATATTTTTGCAAGTTCGTTGCTCTTTTATGTGGACGTGTGGAACTGCATACCATTTGATATATGGATCATGATTTATCTCAATAGTCATGCTTATTATGGAAGTTCGTTGCAGAATCATATTTCATTAAAAATTGGAGATCGTGTTTTATCCTGACCGTTATGCATATTGTGAAAGTTCGTTGCTTGTAAAAGTAGATATATATCATTGGTTTATTAATGTGGATGTATGCGGATGGAATCATAATTCACTGAAAATGTTAAAAAACGGTAAATCGTGCTTTATCCTTACTGTTACTATTATTGTGAAAATTTGTCGCTAGCATACATGGATCTATATCATTTTCTCGTCTATGTGGATGTATGCAGATGAATCTGTACTTCGTTAATAACGGTTGACCTGTTATATCTTGACCATCATGCTTTCATAGAAGTTGTATGTACATGTGGATTTACTTTATATGATCGTATCATGTTTAGTCTTTGGACATCATTTGGTTGTATTCTAAACACAATCATCTATTAACTCAATGGAAAATTAAATTTCTTCTCATTAATAATGATTAGTAAGTGCTCATTAACATAATTTTTCTGTAATGTAAGTGAAAATTGACCAATTTAAATTAAATTAGCTATATTTTTCTACTTCTTACTAGTGACAACGGTAATATAAATGAATAGAGACATTACTTATAAATTTTTCTATGGATTAAGTAAGAAAAAAAATTCGCAATTTTATTATATCTTTCTAAAAATTATTTGATTGTGTTTAGAATACTATTAACTTATTAAGCACATCAATTTCGTGAAATGAGTCATAAAAGTTGAATTTTACTTCAAAGATCTCATTACGGTTTTTTTTGCCACATTTAGATTAAGTTTACCCAATTTGACTAATTTAATGAGTTATATCGTTGATGTTCTCATGCCTATTTAATAAATAGGTCGTGCTCGAATTGAATTTTCTTACTTGATTATTAAAAAGATCATATTCAGATCGATTTACTTAATATTATAATTTTATATTAACGTGACACGCCCGACTCTTAAACACGAATTATGTATAATGAGTTAAGTGTCTTTATATCTTTAACTTGGTGCTTTTTGTGGATCCTAACTATTTTGATCCAACTTTGAAGCATTAGTGAGGGTTTGATGGATAATATAACTGTGTTGATGATCCGTCCATAGAAAGATTAGGGTATAAAAGGAATTCTTTGATTTATCAGTTAATTGTAAATCTTGACTTGGTTGATCAAGAAAGTGTGATTTCGCCATAACACGATGTTGGCTCCAACTAGGTTGCATGTACATTGCTAGGACACATTTTTGGAATTCTTTGATTTATCAGTTAATTGTAAATCTTGACTTGGTTGATCAAGAAAGTGTGATTTCGCCATAACACGATGTTAGCTCCAACTAGGTTGCATGTACATTGCTAGGACACATTTTTGCTATCACACCGTTCATATGGGTTATAATCTCTTTTTATTTTATTTTTCTTTAATCCTGGGGAAATGCTAATTCATTTTGTCTAAATGTCATGCAGGAAACAGAATGCGTCTTATGCGTAATCAGCAACAAATACGCCCGAAAAGTAAACAAGAAGGAGTGCCAAAAGCTGTGCGGCCAAGTGCAACTTGAAGAAGAGAATTGACCAGCCAAGAAGGCACGCCTACTCTGCTATGATCACCCAAATGCCGTCGACGATCCTTCCATTGCATCTCCGCCCTCAGCTCCGGCCGCCACTCAAGCTCAACCTGCCGCTTTCCCGGGTTTCAATGAAGACACTGTTTTCAATCCACCTCCTGTCGTGACTCCGATTGTGGATTTTGCTGGCGACGCCAACCTCTATTCGCATCCTACGACGACGATGACCGTGCCAAAGGACATCCTCTGTGTCACAGCCGGAAGAATTGGATCGTTCGTGAGGTTCTCTGGACGATGGACCGTGACAGACCCTTGGACGAGAAGGTGGGCTCCGAGTGTTCTAGTACTAGGGTTTTCTTGATGTCTTCTAGAATACTCCCGGGGGTGGGCAACACGGTAATTGTACCTTCCGTAATAAATGCGGTAGGTAGGGTAGTTGGGGGAGTACAATCTCGACCATTGAGATCGGAGAGAGATCTACGGATACGGTCAGTCCGATACTTGTATATAATGGGGTCTCCTCCCCTCATTTTATCATCTCTCATTTCCAGGAAGTAATACAAAGTTCAGAGCGTCTCTCTCTAAAGTTCTTGTGAGTGTGAGTGTGAGTGTGAGTGTGGGAAGGCTTACTTGGGAAGAAATTCCTAAGGCCGCACGGGTGTGGGAACACTAGATCGATTGACCCGTGACTGCACATATGATTCCCTGGCTCTCAACGGAGACATGGATACCCATTGGCTTCCCACAACCGCGATGAACGTTTTGCAAGAAGATACCCACCACATCACTTTCCCGGCTTTTTGCAGCGATGAAAATGATGTGGATTCACTTCTTACGACCATGACGGCAGTGAAACAAGATACTTGTGGTGCTAGTTCCCTGCCCTTTGGCGGCACTACATGCCTCAATCCTACGACGACAATGGCAGTGCAAAATGACATCGCCGCTGATTCCAGGCTTTTCACAGCAACGGAAACACCAATTCGCTTCCACCAACAACAGCAAACATGCAAGGAGAAACCTGCAATGAGGCTTGCTGGGCTTTTGGCAGCCCAAGTGCCGATCCGCTTCCTACGACGAGCGTGGCAGTTGACAATGAATGGACGCATAAGCTTATGAATATGGAAATGGATCCTTTCGACAATTACCAGCTTACGACAGTGATGAACCTTTTGCAAGAAGATACTCGCCACACCACTTTCCAGGCTTTTTGCAGCGATGCAAATGATGTCAATTCGCTTTTTACAACCATGACGGTAGTGCAACAAGATACCTGTGGTTCCAGTTCCCTGGCCTTTGGTGGCACCACATGCCTCAATCCTACGATGTCGACGGCAATGTAAAATGATACCTGCAATGTGGCTTGCTGGGCTTTTGGCAGCCCAAGTGCCGATCCGCTTCCTCCGACGAGCATGGCAGCACGAATGTGCTTCCTCCAACAGCAGCGAACATACAAGAAGATACCCGCCTCATGGCTTCCTCGGCTTTTGGTGGCGCAAACGCTGGTCCGCTTTCTCCGACGGCAGCACCCATGGTGGACCCTGAATGGGCGGATCAGTTGAAGAATATGGAGATAAGTCCTCTGGTCAAGTACCTCTTGTGTACGGTCGTCAAGCAACGCGCTCGAGCTCTTCATGCAAGGAACAACGTCTTGGAGTCGCACCCGGAAGAAATTGCACCCAATTGGCCTTATTAGTTTCTGAGACTTTAGCCCCTGTACTAGCTTGTTACTTGGAGAATTGCTGAACATCATGTTTTTCATTGCAACAATTAGCTCTCTTCGATCGATGTAACCATTATGACTATGATTATATATGAAATGCTCGTGATCTTCAAGATAAGTTTTACTCATACAGCTCCGGATCAAAATCAGCAAAATGCCCCGATGATGATATTTGTATCAATTGTATACTTTCTGTAGTGGCACTGAATAGCCTTTGTTCACTTGCTCTTTCAATTATATGTTTATATGAATAATCGTGTTAAAACCATTTCTCTTAGTAGCGGACACTGAAACTTTGAACTATCATTGGATCGTCACTTGATCAAACATGTCGGTTTCGTAGAACTCCCGCTACAATGGTTGTGGCTAGATCTGTCAAATGAATGGATCGAGACAGATTTGGGTCGGGTCACAAATAGTCCGACCCAAATTGACCCAGTATAACCCATTTATGCACAATGCAATTTTCTTGACCTATACCCGATTCGACCCATACTCGATCCATACCCAATCCGACGCATATTGCTAAAACACTTTCATATTTAACTAAATTTAGGAAAACTGATACCTAAACTAATATGAGAGTGCGGAGTGAGTAAGCGCAAGATTGAGTGAGGGCGAGAGAGATAAGTTAAGTTTAAATAAGTTGTAAACTAATTTATGACTCATTTAAGACCCATTTAACACCCATATTATACCTATACCTATTTATGACTTATTTACTATATATAACTAATACATTTATGACTCATTTACTAATATATGGATTAAGACATAGGTTTATGACTAATTTTGACAGATCTAGTTATGTGAATGCGGACTCATGATACGTGGCGGGGCACAGCAAACGCTACGTAATTTCTCATGTTGGTTTTTCTAATTTTGCATTTCATTCCACTGTGTCAATTTTTCGACCCAATGAAGCGATATAATCACTTAGTGTTTTTCTTTTCTTTTTTTGGTCGTGAATCACTTAGTTCATTGGCACTTGATACAATCACCAGGCAAGACTGACTTTAATCCGACGGCATTTGTCAAACCACATCAGCGAGCCACATCAGCAAGGCATGTTAGGTAGCAAATTCAGGGAGGCCTGGTCGGGTTTTGGTCAATATACCGAAGGATATAGACAGAAGCTTGTGGTTCCAAACTGGAATGCGCCCGTCAAGTCGTCGGGGTACACGTCGTGGTCACCTAAGGCCTTATGAGGTGCACTTGGAAGAGATGGTGAGGTTCATAGCCATTTTGCTCTGTGGGAGGGGGCCGTTGAGATTCCGGTGAGGATTTGAGAAGGTTCGCAGAACTTGCCGGGATCCCCCGTCACTAGTAGTTTGGGGGGGTCTTTGACTCAAGCTCGGGTGATCTATCACTTCGTATGCTCGGAATGCACGGTTCCGTGTATGCAAATGTGATCTGTTGCTGACCTTCGGGGGGAGGATCGACGAATGCGACAGTCAAGCCAGAAGCTCTTGCTTACCGAGCTAAGTTGTTCGCATCAATATCGAGCCCATCGAGATAAACAAGAATAGCAGCAGCCTCCCGTTTCTATGGGAGCGAATGTCGAATTGGATCTGAGAGGGATGGACCGGTGGTAATAGTATCTTCTGGTCATGGTGCGATTATTCTTGTGTAGTGTTTTTAGAGAAATTTTGCAGCAGTCATGTCATGAAGTGAAGATTTCAGATCATAGCGTGGTCTTGGGATGTGGATCTGATGAGTTGTGAGAAATTCATGCTGGTGTAGAGTATCCTCATTTGAGGTAGTCAGTAGTCTCTCTTAGCATTTTCGTAATATGCATAATCAATATATATTGATTCACAGAAAGAAAATCCGATACTTCTCTTGTTTGCTCTATTGTATCTGATATCAGAGTAGAATACATATAAACATACACATCTTTTAGAGAACATACTAAAATTAGGAATCTCGCTCAAACTATAAACATATTCTCAACAGAGGGTATTTCAGTCTTTGGACACAAAGTTAAAAATTAATTTTTATGTATTGAATAAATATGTTATATAGATTGCTATGCATCATAAAACATGTTAAATGGTAAGTCTTGTCATATGAAAGTAAAATTGGTCATTGCTATTTAAAAATTATTAGTGTATCAAAGATTATTTACTAATTGTTATACGCACCTTTTAAACATATGAGTATTTTATATATGCAACGTGGAATAAGAGGTTTAAACAAGAACAATTTTGTGAACTCAACGCCCTGCTCAGTCTGATGTATTAGTCCTGAATCTAACCCTGCAGAAATTACAATCTTCAAATCGACTCTCATAGGTCTTATTAGGATTTTGTTTAAAAAAAGGTCCATAAGACATTTGTTAAATAATCAAATAAAAAAATATTATCATTTTCAATGCACTAACTATCGTCCTAATATGCACAATTAATAGATTGAAAATAAAAAAAAATTGCTTATTTAACAAGTACCATTTGAGCAGTGATTAACAAGATCCATTTTAGTAATGCATAACCAACTTACTTGACATTTATTATTTGAGAAAGTACTATTATTCGTTGAATTTTACCAATCCTAGTTGCTTGATCTGTGATTTGAGCAAAGGATCTCTAGAATTTTTCCACTTGAAGGGGTTTGAATTTTAAGCATAAATTTTAGTAGGTTCATAATCATTGGAAAAGCTTCGGTGTTATACATCTTCCAACTCATATCCTAAAGTACTAGAATCATTACATGTGGAAAATCTATAAGCACATGGTAATTTAAACACTGTATGGCATGTCTGACGGATTGAATTTTACTCTTAATTTTTTCTTTAATCGAATCTCACTACCATACGTTTTGACAACATACAAACGTTGGCACGTAAACTCCCTTATACTTTTGCATTTTTTTTTTTAAAATTTGGATGGTCTTCAAATTTTGGAGGGAAATCAAAAGAATATTTTCACTTTTGCTAATCAAGAACAAATAGGCCCTACAATTTATTCCTACAAATGAAGTTATCAGGTATTATCCAGAAGTTATAAAATTGAAAAGTGACAAAATACAAAGGCAATTGGGATTTATGAATATGATTTAAACAAATGTATGAAACATTTACATGTTTAAAGTCACATTACTCCTAGTTTGCACGGGCAAATCTCCTATTAATTTTTGTGTGCATAAGAAGAAAACATTTGAAAATATAGTTATATCTAGTTGGCCAGTCATTAACCCAGTAATCAATATCTTTACTAGCTTTTCTTTTTCCATTTTTTCTTCATCGTTATTGACCTGATTATCAAATAATCAAAGAAATCCAAATGATATAGTTGGCCATGCCAGGATATTGTTAAAAAAGGAAAGACGTTTTTTTGAACCTTTCGAGAATTTATCCAAGAACCTCATTTGTTTGAGGATAAAGTTCCTAAACTTGGTTGACTTTACCTTAGCGCAGTTGTTTTAGTTGAGTATTTATCGAAGAATCTATGAAGTATATCATGAATTGTCACGAAAGATGGACCGAAGATTATCCACATGAAATTTGAACGATTGACCGGAAAAGGTTTGACATGAAGTAACGTTTGAAGTCGGGTTTGAATTGGCTTTGGATAACAATGGCTTTGAATTAGTTAAGTCCTCCAATAATCTCACGCCAAGCAATCCAGTTTATCCAAGAATTGTCAAGATTCAAGATAAATACTCCATCAAATATGGGACGGTGATCTCCAATCCGTGTACATTAATCCCATACCCTACTTGGTCCACGTTTATAAAAAAAAGCACATGAGAGCCAACAGCGAACATCTCTGGTTCGAAAACAACAAAAGCCAGAGCAGAAGAAAGAGATTTTGTCATCGCTTTTGAGTTCAATACGATGGCGATTTGGTATCGCGGACTTTGCTTTCTACCCACCGATGATGAGCTCTTTTTCAATTACTTGATGCGGAGGCTGAATCAAGAACCGTTGCCTGATCCGGACGTCATTCGCGATTGTGACGTGTACGGCGGCGGTGATCCGTGGAAGATCTTTGGCAAGGACCGAGACGAGAAGTTCTATGTTTTCACCACGTTGAAGAAGAAGAACAAATCGAGAGTGGACAGGACTGCTGGCTCAGGTACTTGGAAGGGCGAACAGAGTTACAAGATCAAGGGTTCGCAAGGTGAGGTAGTTGGCTACAAGAAACTCTTTACCTTCGAACCGAAAGCTAGCTCGAGCGGGGAAGCCGACAAGGCCGAGAATGGGCACTGGATCATGTACGAGTACTCGAAGCATCCGCACAATGTATGTGTTTCTTTCCCTATTCTGTTCGGTTACTAATCATCCCGAATACATGTTTGGTTGGTATATCTTCCTTAATGCTTTTGTCGATATGAATATCTTAGACACGATATTCGTTCCATGTCAACGTTTCACAATCTTGTATGTTTGAAGGTGTTCATTTACTTAATTCCAGTGCTTTTTATGGATCCTAACTAGTTCATCCAATTCAAAAGCAATAATTGGGGTTTGATCGATGATATAAATGTGTTTATGATCCATCTACAATGGACCGCGAATATGATTAGGGTATAAAAATCAATCGGTTAATTGCAAAAGGCCACAAATAACTGTTTTCATTATGATGTGATTGGTCTGGAGAGCGTGCTTTTGTCGTAACGCCATTGTGGCCCTCGCTATAGGTTGCATATACATTCTTAGGGCGCAAATATTCTCTCAGTTTTTATATACGTATTTTTGTTGTTTAGTTCTTTTTTCCCTTTTTTAATCAAAGGAATTAGACAATTTGTTCAGTTTAAATATAATGCAGGAAACGGAGTGTGTCTTGTGCGTAATTAGCAACAAATACGTGTGCCGGAATCCGCACGGCCGAGTGCAATTTGAGGAAGAGAATCGACAAGCAAAGAAGGCACGGTCGCTCCGACATGCAGTTTTCGACATGCAGTTTTCAAATTGAGGAGACGAGAAGGAGAAGGAAAGCACTGAGACACAACCATTTGGACCGAGTAAGTCTTCTTTTCAGCGGTTGTTCATATAGCCGTCCGATATCCGCAGTTAGTAGTAAATCTGCAGATTCGATCGGCAATTATGGATAGATAAACATTCTTCGTTTAGGTCAAGGTCAAAGATCTTCAAAAGACTAATCTCAGCATTATAAGTAACTTTGCGGATAATCTGATTTTTTTTACTGGGATTAGCTCACAGTTGCTTTTCTGGCGGATATGTCCGAATCTCCTCATTAAAGCTATCTTAGTGATACAAGGATTACAAAGTTGGCCAAATCTGTATGATCCGGCTTAAACTTTTCTGTACATTTTTCTATCATATGTCTAAGATCTTTATTATGATCATGATTGATTTCTCTGTTACTTTGTCAAGTGATGAATGGTGGATTGGAATTCATTACATTCATAAATATTAATAATTTTCATAGCCCTCCACACTCGATGTATGATGCATTGGCATGTACGGGATGGCTGATGAAAATTCGGTGCTTTTGCCGAAACCCTACTCACAATTTCATGAAATTTTGGAGTTCTTCGCGATAAAAATCAAAAACCCCGTATTTCATGTTTTTAGCTTGAGTAGCCTCGAGGTAAAGATTTTGGAGTTCTACTAAATGTAAAGCATACGACCGACAGAATCTTACGCCGATTTCCAAATTTCAAAACGAGTTCAAAACATTTATTTAGTTTGCAACATTAGAGAATATTTGGATAATGTTTTGTGTGAACGAAATGGTAAGAGCGTCATGGGAAAGACATTCGAGTGTTCTCTTGTTTTGTGAACCATCATGATCGATCAACTGGCAAAAGTAGACCAAATCACAAGACGAATGAACCGCACATGAAAAAAGCATACAAGGAAAAAGCTGCAGCCGTACTGGAGATATTGGAAATTGTGCTCTATGGACCAGAAGACCAGAACAACAGCAAAATATCCGACCAAAAACCAGCATGGCTTTATTCACATTTCAGCGTAAGACCGTGATCATGCTTTCTTGCGTTTTTTGTGTGAAATGTGCGAGGAGCGTGCGTGGAATCGATTCTTGTCTCCTTGTCTTAAGCTGGGTTATATAAAAATCAAGAAAGGCCATGCGCCGCTGCATTCGCAGCTAATCCTATCTGCGCCCTCCATTTCCGATCCATCCATTTCGCGGCCCTTCCTTCCTTCCTTCCTTCCTTCTTCATCTCCCTGAACTCGCGCATTCTCCGGCCAAGGAGCCGCCTTTGCGAGTCTTTCCTCGGACCCATCAAGGGATTCGCGGGAAAGTCGAGGACTTTGGTCGCCGGATGGACCCGAACCAGCAGCCCCAGCAACAGCCGCCGTACCTCCCCCAGCCGGGGCCGCCGTTCAACCACCTGATGCAGCAGCAGCAGCAGCAGCTCCAGATGTTCTGGTCGTACCAGCGGCAGGAGATCGAGCAGGTGAACGACTTCAAGAACCACCAGCTCCCCCTGGCCCGCATCAAGAAGATTATGAAAGCCGACGAGGACGTCCGCATGATCTCCGCCGAGGCCCCCATCCTCTTCGCCAAGGCCTGCGAGCTCTTCATCCTCGAGCTCACCATCCGATCTTGGCTCCACGCCGAGGAGAACAAGCGCCGGACCCTCCAGAAGAACGACATTGCCGCCGCCATCACCAGGACCGACATCTTCGACTTCTTGGTCGATATCGTGCCCCGCGACGAGATCAAGGAGGAAGCCATGGGCGGCGCCCTCGGCGCCCCCGTGGTAGGTCCCCCTGCCAGTGGCATCCCCTACTACTATCCGCCTATGGGCCAGCCGGCTGCGCCGGGAGCGGTTTATATGCAGCAGCCTCCGCCTCCGCCTTCTCAGGCGTGGCAGAGCGTGTGGCAGAATGCGGCCGCCGATGATGGCTCCTATGGCCACGGCAATCCTGATGGACAAGGGTAATGTTGCTCACCCGCTCAATTGGACTATAGTTTTATATGTCATTTTGAAACTGACCTCAACTGTGTATGCTTCCAATGGGTTTTTGTTTTTCTGTTGTTTCTACCGGATTTACGGACTATATCTTCGCATGCATTTTCGTTAGATACGTCTTTACTGTTACAATGCATTTTGAGGGAATGTTTCCTCTTCGTGGATGCTGATTAAGTAAGGTAGCTTTTTACGGATTTTTCAGAGCTGAACTTAGTGACTGTTTCCCCAGAAAGAGTTTGCAGCTTGCTAGGTTCGCTTGCAATTCGTGTTGCTTACTTTGGGAAGACATTCTTGTCCTTTTAGTGTGCTAAATTGCAAGAGCCTGGTCTATACTCACAGCATGATGTGCATAAATTGTTGGACTCTTGTGTAACTTCTTGTCAGACTAGGTTTGGTTAAGCTCTAGCCATTGGTGCATCAATTGCTGACCGTGGTAGATGCATAATGGCTTCTAGAATGACCTGTTATGTTTCGTTTGCTAATGTGAGCACATATAACCGAGCCAAGGAGAGTGACAAAAAATATTTTCAAAGTTTTCTGTTTGACAGACATAACATGTTGACCTTTATCTTTCCTCCAATCTGACCTTGTATTCTTGTCGGCTCTATGAGGAGATGGTTAGTTTTTCTTTTTACTTGTTTCAAAGACTCTTAGAAAGCAGAATATCTTGAAGCTGCTGCAGAATAAGTTATCGTCAGCATGAAGGAAAACGACACAATTCGAATAAAAGTAGGAAGATGACTTTAAATGTTTAAGGGGCAGATTCATTCCTGATTTAGCGTAAATGAAAAACAGATTCTATTACTGGCACACGCACCAAGCTGGGTTTCTTAGTGAGAATTTTCTGTAGGCCTTTTCGATTCTTTATTCGGTTCTGTAATGTATGTTTGTGAACTGTGTCCAATAATGGAGGTTAAGAAAAAGGTTTCTGCAGTTTTTGTAATAGGCACTTTTGGAATTCATGACTTATTTTAAGATCAATGTCATTGTCTATTGTAGTAGACTACAGCTTTGCAACCTTTTAGTATGCCTGTCAAGACTCTCGGCTCCCTTGACTGTAATTAGCTTGCAGTGACACAGTATCTCTTGCAGGATATTATTGTAGTTTAATGCAAGAAAATGGTGTATGGGATACATGTAACTGGTAACGGAGACAATTGGACATCTCTGTAGGGACTAGAGAGCAGAGAGAATATCGGGTGGTGTGGTGTCTAGTGCTTTCACTGCTCGTCTTTGATTTAAAATCTAGTTAGTGATTTTCAACTGGCAAAGAAGGAACTTCTCACAACTTTTTGCAACATCGCTGGTTGTGTAGTCTCCTATTTGTTTGGATTCTCACTTGCAACTTTTACACTGTCATGGTGCCCAACAAATACTGGCATTTCAGTCTGTACTTAGTAGTAGAGGCTTCTGAATTTAGTTATCTTTTCAGCATAGACAATCTATCCTGTAATGATATTTTCCTTGCAGAGCGTGTGTTAGCTTTTTGTTCAAGACTTTCTAGTCCATATGTTTTAGTCATTATTCTTGCCTTGCAACTCAAAACATAAAATTGTGAAAAGTTTTCCAAGATTAATCACTAAAAGAAAGTCAGCATCAGTTTTAGGCAGATGGTCTGGCTCTTTTTCTCTTTTGGATTTCTTGATGACATTGTGGTGTCAAATGCGTGGAGGCTTTTCGGTGGAGGCTTGTAGCTTGTACTTTTATTTTCTAACTTGCTGTGCAAACTTTAAGCTAAAAAAGCGGGAACATTTTCCTTGGTTTTGTGTGGTCAACTGGACAAATATTATGTGGAGGCTGAGTGTACACATTGGCTTTTCCTATTCTCTCCATGTGCTTACATTTCGTTGAACTAGCATCTTCAAAAGATTGCCCTTTTTTCGTATGTCGTTATATTTGATGCAATAGTACATCTCTCCTTATTTGGCCGACTCAATACCCAACAAATCTTAGGTTCGAGTCTTTCCTGCAATCTACCCACAGTTATCTCCAAAAAAAAAAAAATAGCTCTTGTGCCATTGCATTACATGCCTCAAGTTGGACATACTTTCCAATCTCTTGATGTTACCAGTATAGGGGTTTTCCACAAATCCAAGAGAACCAAAAAACTGAATGAAACCTATTGAAATGGACCAGTTTGTGTGCACCAATGTATCTAACACCACCATAGCCTAGTGGTGGTTCAACCACACCATGCCTCAAGTGGTCCTGAAGTATGATTTCCACCTGTTCCTGTCCCTTACCTGTCTATCATATAGATTACTTGTATGCTAATATATCATTCCATAACTTGGTTGTACCATTCTTCAATCTCTAGATGATGCCACTAGGTGTGGGTTCCAAAAAAATTTGAGGAAAACCAAAGCCTAAATCAAACCGACCGAACTAAAATTTAGGTGGAATCTGGTCGAATCAAAGATCATCTGGGTTTGATGCACGTATATTGGCATCTGATAGGTTCTTCCTAAGGTCAATAAGAAACAATAGATGAACTGAACTGAACTATCTATTGGTGATGTTCATACTATGCTGGCTTGTAATTCTTCTTTTATGTAGTGGTCGTTCTGCATTCGGCCTATGGAAGGGCTGCTCCCTTGATGAATCCATAGGATTAACTGCCGCTTATATCTTCTCTGAGAACATTTGTTTCTAGCTAGGAAGTAGGAAGCATAACATATTCTCAAGAGTGCCACCCAAAGCTACTCGCAAAATTATTGCGATAGAGCATTTTAAGTGATTTGGATCCGTGGTGGGGAAACCTGAAATATTTGTCGTATTTTTCGTCTTAACCAGGACTCTCCGGAGTAATAATACAGTAGATGACTCACCCATAGAGAGCCTTTCGAAAAGAAAAAGTATGAGCTGATTAGCCTGATCCTGCTTCGTAATTTCCTACGCTGCCATCCCCTGTTTGGCCCCAACCTGCGTATGCAGAACAAGAGTTTGTCACGCAGTAATATCAACAGCAGAAGGATAAATGTTTCATTATATTAACTCATTGTGCACTGCGAGACCTTTCGAAGTTTTAGGCTGGATTGCTTTTCTGTTAATGCACATCCAGATTCTGTGCACCCAATAACTTTTTTCAAGTGTACCTTTGAATATATGCTGTAACAGGTACGTTCTCTTGATGCAATCAAAGTTGTGAGGTGATTGACTTCTTTCATGTTTGTGGTGCAGTTGACGAAACCTACCGGAAGATGTTTATATGCTCTGCAGCTGGCTGGAAGGTGGACGAGCCTTGCTGATATCTCTTAGGATTACTTGTTGAACTGTGTTCTGATGCTTATGACTGGTGGATTTAAGCGTGACTCTGTTGGCGAAATATGTGGATGACTGACTCAGTGCAGTGACATTATTGATGCTATGACATGCCTAATTGTTCTGCACTTATTTTCTACTTAAGCTTAGGTTGTGACCAGCCTTGACTAGGAACAAATTCACTAAAAACTTGCACTTATGCACTCGCTGCCTGAGCTAACTCTTGCTTGGAGTTACTACCCCAGTATCGAAAACTGGGTTTTGATTGTTGGTACTGTAGCTTTTGGTGGTAAGATAGTGGAGTGATCTGTTGTAGTTTTGGTCCCTGCATGTGTTTCAACAATGACATTTTAATCTCATGCAGTAGTGTACGCAGAATACTCGATAGGTTTGAAGCACATGAATCGAACCTCTCGCACTGAAGCTATGATTTCGATCCCCGTCGAGTTTTGGTTCTCATGACATTTGAAGAACTGTTTATTTCGCTTCAATTGGAGTTTTGATTGAAGAAGTAGAATGAAGTTCACATGGTCCACAAGACTACTCCGTATTCCCCGAATGACAACTCTTTGTTACGGATCACTCTCTCTATGCAAATTGGTATTTGACAGGTGTACAGAAATATTGTTCATGCTTTTCTTAAGAAAGAGAAGAATGTGGGTTTCGGAAGATGACATGACTTAGGGTACATTTCATCACCGAGTGTGTCAAAGATGTTGACACTGCCCTCTAGAATTGATTTATTAGTAATTTCGGAAACGTGTAAGGACGTGAACTCATCATTGACAATCGGATGTTTATGGGATCCATTACCGGTGTAAGAAATGAGGCATGCATTTGCGGATCGGACCGTTAACACATGCAAGAGGTCCTTACAAAAACTAATCCTAGATACGCATGTAAGTATGTTGTCATACTGATAGTAGATATGATCTTTGAAATATTTACACTGACTTTTTAGATTAAAATGGTACATAGAATAGTTACTTTCTTCTTTCAAAAGAAAATATTATTATCTTTTTCGATTCTTACAAGATTTTGTGATAACTTAACTCGTCACATCTGAATCCCACTGTTAAAAAGAGTACTCGAAACAATCGGGCAGTAGTCATCTACGAGTGAGCATTACTTATGAATCGCTTCGTAGCATCTTTATCATTTCGTTTGGAATATTGAACGTCACAAAATAATATCATATCTATCGACTTAACTCGTCGGGTCTTCAAAAGGAGTATTCATGACGAGCTACAGTACCTCTATATTTTTTTATAACTATTCTCGTGTTTACGATATCTCAAGACCAAAAATCATCGACATACCCCATTTTACATGAGCCGAGCTTCCAGAGCATAAGTACTCCGGACAAGGACTTGAAGTGACGGTTGTGGCGTTACTCATAAATCACTTGGTGCCATTTAGATGTGTTTGATTTGGAGCATCACATTGAGCTAATGGCTAACCTCTTACCTCTTAATCAGGGGCTCTAATTGGATCCTTGGTGTCTCATCAAAGAGAGGGAGCAGCTCCGAGAGGGGCCTTCGCGACCTGTTCGTTTGCTATGCGATGACGACGGATTCCATATATACGTTTCTTATTTTAAAGTGTTAATGCTCGTATGCTCTATTCCCAAGCTTTTTTCATGGAAAAAGGGAATACATTCTCTTTGCTTTACATGTTACGAATCTCGAGGTCCGGACGAAACTTAAGATGAAATCTTATAAGATAGATCTTGCTTGGATCCTAACTCATGGGCTCTAGAGCGTACCATGAGCTCTTGCCTGGATTTGGATCCATCATGGATCGGGTCTCACACCGGACCCGAAAATATATCCACCCGACCCATATGGGGTGGTGGAGGGTGGAGGAGTCCGTGTACAAGTAGTACAGCATTTGACCGCATCCGCGCACGACACCATTCGAGGAAGTCCGACATTGGAAGTCGTCCATCAAACGCTTCTCCTCTCTCTCTCTCTCTCTCTCTCTCGCCGGGAACGGAAGAATGGATGCCGTAGATTCGGTCGTCGATCCGCTCAGGGAGTTCGCCAAGGACAGCGTCCGCCTCGTCAAGCGCTGCCACAAGCCCGACCGCAAAGGTGATCCACCCTCATCACGTCCCTTCCTTTCGTGCATGCCAATCCATTGCCCATCATCTTCTTCCCGATTTGCTTGATCGATTTGGTTTGGTTTCCCGTCCTTCCCCTTGCAGAGTTCACCAAGGTCGCGTTTCGCACCGCCATTGGGTTTGTGGTCATGGGTTTTGTTGGGTTTTTCGTGAAGCTCATCTTCATCCCCATCAACAACATCATCGTTGGGTCCAGTTAGCAGGTATTAATTGCCTACCCGCCTTTATCTTTTTTTGGGTTTCTTGCTTTCGTAGATCTCCCAATGTCCAACCATGGCTCTTTATTATCTGGTTGTCTCCTGTCTAGATTCTTAATCTCGGAGGTAGATCTTGTGCCTTTTTTTTTTCATGAAAGAAAGGTGCTTCCTTTGGCTACCGCCGAGTCTCTTTGTAAAAGCTGCGTTTAGTTCTTTAGGGGGACGGATTGTTGACTTGAAATTGCTGTAGAAGTTTATGCTGTCACTTTTGAAGTCTGCATATTGTTTGATGTGGCACGACTCTATTACTGATTCGGAGCGAGCCTTTGAGATGGGAGAGACGAAAAGGACCCGATTGATTGGACATGCATTCGTTATTGAGAGTATCATAATGATTCAGTTGCGGACTGTAAATAGATTGATTCGGTTTCGAAAGCCCTCTTTCGGCTGCCTTTTTTCGGCTTTGCAAAACCATTGTGATAATTGGGGTTCTTATTTTAAAGCAGACTTATTAGTTATTACCGTTCTTCTGTTGTTCTTAACCTCCTTGAAAGTACTGACCTTCATCGATCCGTGAAGTTACCGATCACATGCTTTTCATTGTGGCAGAATTTTTCTACTGGTGAAGTTCTCACTTCTAATGTGTCGTAATACAGCAAACATGCTATTCTTAGTCCTAGTTTTTCACAAATAAATGTTACCTCTGCCCTATAGAATGCATGATGACCCTTTATGTACCTTTTCTCATGATACTGGAAAAGATTTAGCCTTATGGAATGCCGGAGTCATTGATGCTAATCCTTTTCCACGTTATTGTGAGTTTTTCTTCATCGAGTCCATGACAGGGTCCCAATTAGATATCAACTCCGTAGTAGCATGTATCTAATTATAATTGAACTCAAATTGAACTTGAAAGCTTTTCTTCTCCTAGTAAGATCAATAACGAGTAAATCTATCAGCTTACTTATTCAATGCATCTTCAGAAATGTCCCCATCGTAGTAGCATGCTTTGAGAAGGGAGATGGTTTTATTCAGTTATTTGCAAATGTATCAGCTCTTTTCTTTTCTGTTTTTTTGGCATGTTGAGAGCAAAATGATTTCAGTTCTTATCTGTGCTTTAGGCATAAAAAACTATGCAATTAGTTGTTAATCTGGTGTTTACATGTGCCCCTGGAATTAGTGACAAACAAGATTGTTCGATATGCCATTATCATACACACACTGTAAAGAATAGGTAGTAACAAAGGTTATCTCTCTTTGTTTTTCCTCTCAGAACTTATCATCTTGGCAAAGTAATCTGGAGTTTTCTCATTTCCCATGCAAATGGTAATTATTTTAGAAAAGAATAATTTGAAATCACTTTTTGCGTACTAAATTGATCAAAATGAACATTGTTGCGTCATTGCTTAGAAGTCTTGTTTTTGTTTTGTGCCTTGAGTGTGGCTTACTTCTTGTGATGGGTTGAAGGACAAAAAGCTATGTCTTTTTTGTTTTTTATTTTTTCCCTGCATGACACGTTTGTTGTCATCCATCACATTTATATAATTTCATTGTTTTTGCAAATTTAATTGCATCCTTTATATTTTAGTAGTTGCATGTGAGTTATAATAGGATCAAGACTATCTATTTTATGATGACAACGAGGCCTCATATGACTTGCATTTTACGTTTTTAAGCTGTTGAGATAAATTCATTTTACACATTTAAAGTGGATCGTGTTTTGAATTTCTGTAGCCATTGAGAAGCTTTCTGGTGTATTGATGTAACGATGGTTCAAAAGGCTCCCTAAAGAATTGACTGATAATGTGGTTTTCTCAGAGATCACTATTGATGGTTAATTTGATTTCAAGTTTGAGATTCTTTAAGATGAAAATATAAGTTTTCTTTCAAATTGAAACGAACAGCTCTCTTTGCTTCCCCATTTTTGGACGCGGCTTTTAGGAGGATACTATATCCGTTGAGTATATAATCAGTATTTGATTGATAGTCACAATCAGTTCTGTGATTTCTTGGTGGTTACTTAAGAAAATGTGATGATATGAACATCCTATCTCATTTTCTGGCAACATAAATCTGTTATTACTTTTAACTGTGGAAGCTTTTAAGTGGATTATTAAATGGCTTTTATCCCTATTCAACCGATACCTTCTATTCCATTCGGTGTCGGATACGTGTTGAGTATGTGCGCTGCTCATATGGGACAGATGCTTTATGACCGTGTTTTCTTTCGGCAATAGATTCACATTGCTTGCATGTTCTCTGGTTTCTCATGCTGAAAGCATGGGCGGTCAGGTGACCGGCATGGGAATTGTCTTTCTTCTGTCTTTTGATTGGAAAAACTTCATATGATTGGCTGCAGGCTGAGCTCGTAAGAAAGAAAGATGGGGGATATCTGCGGAAGTACGAGTTGGGAGCAATCTTTGTTTCTTTTTGGAGAGTAGCATGTTAGCAAAGGATAGTGTAATGGTTTTAAAGTTCTAGGAACCGTGTCACCTACATGTTGAGGAAAAACAAAGTGTTTTCGGATGCTGCCTCCATTTCTTTCAAATCGCCCAGTACTTTTTAACGGCGGTACGTCTTATCTTTTTATCATCGGTACGTTTTATCTCCACGATCGGGTCGGGGGACACCGCAGAGCATTCTAATTGAATGTACGCATTCAGGCTCTGGTAAGTAGTGGGGACTGTAGTAAATGTTGAAAAAGCCATCTTAGCTCTCCGTCCACCTTGGAAGAAGCTAGCTTGAACTTTGATTCCCTCAGACTAGTTTTGAGCGCGACACTTTCTGACGGTCAAAACCCCCCATCTTTGGACTGTGGTCGGCGGCGTTGCGAAGAGATGCGATTCCACACGGCACTTGCGTTTCTTGCGTCATTTCTTGACGATTGTTTTCGAATTATCAAATGAAACCCTGCGGCCTGAAGCGCAGCAAACGTCCGTCCAATCCGGGCCCTGAACATTTAAAAAGAAGTCGAAGCTTTAAATCGGAATTCGGTGAATCTGGGCTAGCCCTCTCGCAAGCTCGCTCACGGGTCGAATGATGGAACAAGAACCAAAACGGCGGAGGGAGGGAGGGAGGGAGTGGACTCCGATGGACAGAGACAAGACGAGGAGGAAGGCAAAGACATTTCCATCTCCTGGTCCAACTGAGCGAAAGGCGAACTGGGCTTCTTTAGCTATTTTAGTCAAAATATACGGAGAGCCGCCACCCACGTGCCTTCACCATTCTTCTCCTCTCCCTGAATCTCTCTCTCTCTCTGTTCTGTTCTCTTCTTTTCTTAATTCGGAGCAAAGGGTACAGAGAAAGATCACTCCAGCCCACGCCATTTCGCAGATGATGCGTTCGCACGCGCGCGGTCTCGCGTGGAATGCAAGATTTTTCCATGCATCTCCTGGTCCAAGCCAAGCAAAAGATGAAATTGGCTTCTTTGCTATGGAGAACCCACGTGCCTACACCATTCTTCTCCTTTCCCTGAATCTTTCTCTCTCTCTCTCTCTCTCTGTTCTCCTTTTCAGAGCAAAGGGTACACAGAAAGATGTCTCCAGCCGCGCGCCATTTCGCGGATGATGCTTTCGAACGAGTTCTCTTTTGGAATGCTCTGCGGTTTTGTTTCGTTATAATGCATCGAGATCACGAGCTAAGTCTCGCTTTTCGGAGCATCCCATACGTCGAGCTGAACATTCGTAGACTAATAGAAGACCTTGGGCCGGACCAAAGACGGTAAAAAAATCTAGTTAAAAGTGGGAACTTCGAGGAAACCATTCCCCCTTTGACAAATCTTTCATGGCGACCAACGAGGAAGAAACGCAGAGGGAGAGGGAGAGGGAGAGCGACGCAGGCACGCGCGCACGCGCGCAAGCAAATAATTAGCAGTTACCGAACAAAGCCCGGGGGGGCAATTGCGTAATTTCAATGAACAGAGACCGTACGCATGGACAGGGACACGAAGTTTAAAGGGGACCGAACTCCCGAGTGGCCACCATTCGCTGCCTCCTCTCCGTTGCTCTTCCTCCTCCGGAACACCACCAGCTCCACGGGAACAATGGCGGCCGCCGCAGCCGGCAGCTTCTCCGCCGTCTCCGCCAGAACGGCACCACCTCCTCCTCTTCTCTCCTCCTCCTCCTCCTCCGTCTCCTCCAAATCTCTCTCCCTCCTCCTCCTCCCCCACGAGTCCTCCCCTTTCCCCTCCAGACCCGCCCGGCCCTCCTTCTCTTCCCCTCCCCTCCGCATCTCCAGCTCCCTCCCCAACCCCGTCCCCAAGGCCTCCTCCTCCGCCGCCGCCGCCGCCGCCACCGTCACCGCCCCTCCTCCGCCCCCCTCCCCCGAGGCCTTCGCTTCCCGATTCGCCCCCGACGAGCCCCGCAAAGGGTCCGATGTCCTCGTGGAGGCCCTGGAGCGGCACGGCGTCACCAACGTCTTCGCCTACCCCGGCGGCGCCTCCCTGGAGATCCATCAGGCCCTCACCCGCTCCAGCGTCATCAAGAACGTCCTCCCCCGCCACGAGCAGGGCGGCATTTTCGCCGCCGAGGGCTACGCCCGCGCCTCCGGCCTCCCCGGCGTCTGCATCGCCACCTCCGGCCCCGGTGCCACCAACCTCGTCAGCGGCCTCGCCGACGCCATGCTCGACAGCATCCCCATTGTCGCCATCACTGGCCAGGTTCCATCCATGACCCGTGCTTTGTTTTGCTGCCGTTCTAGTCGCGCGTATCTTCACTGTTTCATTTGATAGCTCGCGAGCTATGCCTGATTAGTCCATTAGCTCGTATCTTTTGAGATCTGGACTTATAGCGTGTAAGTTTTGAAACTGCGGCTTTTCATTTCGTTCGTTTCCCACCCGTTTTGACGAAAGAACGATTTTTATTCGATTTTTAGGTGCCCCGAAGAATGATTGGTACGGATGCGTTTCAAGAGACCCCCATCGTCGAGGTCACCCGGTCTATAACGAAGCACAACTATCTGGTTCTTGACGTGGAAGATATACCGAGGGTAGTCAGCGAGGCATTCTATTTAGCGACTTCAGGGAGGCCAGGTCCAGTTCTCATCGATATACCTAAGGATATACAACAGCAGCTCGCGGTTCCAAACTGGGACATGTCTGTGAGGTTGTTGGGATACACGTCGAGGTTGCCTAAGCCGCCTCAGGAGGCGCACCTGGAACAGATTGTGAGGTTGATAGCCGAATCAAAGAAGCCAGTCTTGTATGTGGGCGGTGGGTGTTTGAATTCGAGCGAGGAGTTGATTAGGTTTGTAGAACTTACGGGGATCCCTGTGGCGAGTACTTTGATGGGTCTAGGGTCATTCCCTTGCACAGATGATTTGTCGCTTCATATGCTTGGGATGCATGGGACTGTATGTGCAAACTATGCAGTGGACAAAAGTGATCTGTTGCTCGCCTTTGGAGTTCGGTTTGATGATCGCGTGACGGGCAAGCTGGAAGCTTTTGCTAGCCGAGCTAAGATTGTTCACATTGATATTGACTCGGCTGAGATTGGAAAGAACAAGCAGCCTCATGTTTCTGTTTGTGGGGATGTGAAATTGGCCTTGCAAGGGATGAACCGGTTGTTGGAAGGGAAAGGATCAAAACTTAAACTTGACTTTTCCGCTTGGAGGGTGGAGCTTGATGAGCAGAAACAGAAGTACCCATTAAGTTTTAAGACGTTCGGGGATGCCATACCTCCTCAGTACGCGATTCAGGTTCTTGATGAGTTGACTGATGGAAACGCAATCATAAGTACAGGTGTCGGGCAACATCAGATGTGGGCTGCACAGTTTTACAAGTATAGGAGACCTCGGCAGTGGTTGACATCCGGAGGATTAGGGGCTATGGGTTTTGGGTTGCCGGCTGCTATTGGAGCTGCTGTTGCAAAGCCTGATGCCGTTGTTGTGGACATTGATGGAGATGGAAGCTTTATCATGAATATCCAAGAGTTGGCTACTATCAGAGTGGAGAACCTTCCGGTCAAAATTCTTCTGTTGAACAATCAGCACCTGGGCATGGTTGTCCAATGGGAGGATCGGTTCTACAAGGCCAATAGGGCGCACACGTACCTAGGAGATCCGTCGAGAGAGTCTGAGATATTCCCAGATATGTTGAAGTTTGCTGAAGCTTGTGGAATACCTGCTGCTCGTGTGACCAAGAAAGCAGATGTTAGAGCTGCAATTCAGAAAATGCTGGAAACTCCTGGGCCATACTTGCTAGACGTGATTGTTCCCCATCAAGAGCACGTGTTGCCCATGATTCCTAGCGGTGGGGCTTTTAAAGATGTGATAGTCGAGGGTGATGGACGATCAGCGTATTGATGTCCCGCATGGTCTTGTACGTTGCTGCGGCCTTATCATGAGAGTTGTGGCACTTCCTTCCCTTTTTAGTTTTTACTTGTGCTAATGCACAGGAAGGTCTTAGTTGTTTTACTTGGAAAGGTACGAAGTAGTCTGTACTTAGGCAATATCAGAGCATGTGAAGTTTGATTTAGTTATCATCACTTGTTTGCTGAGTAGAACAGATAAATTGCGGTTTAGTGATGGTGTTCCGACTTTAATCGTGAAGATCTTGTAATAGCATCTCTTGCTTATGTGTAATTTGTTCTGGTTTAAATCTAGTTGTCCCATTCTGGTATGGTAATGTTGAAGTGAAGATTTCGTACTGAGATGAATGCCTTGTTAGTTGCAATCATAGTCGGGTTACTTGTTTATAGATGTTTTATGTGCGGCATGAGCGTACTGCAGCTTCTATTGTTGCCTTTTGGAAGTCGAGTCACTGCTTGCATTTGTTCCATCCGTGCTTTGCAGCCTATGACACTTCTATTGCCCATGGTGGAAAAATTGGGACAGAACTCCAAGGGTGATTAGTTTGCCCATTGGGAATGGACATCTTTACTTTGGTGTGTGAAATATCTTCGTTTGTGACCACTGAACGTGTTAAACCTTAAACGGGTTGTTGTGGTGATGATTTACCTACTCCCGCTGTCTGCTGCAGATGTTTGGAAAGTACACCATGTGCTATTCACTTTTTCTGGTTTGGTGACGTATGCTTTGTTCAATATCCAAAGCAAAGTCTCTGTCTATGAGTTCTCCGGTCGATAACCATTGGGACACAAGCTCCTCGGGTGTCCTCGCACTAGCCGTGGTCGCACGAGTGCGTTGTCCTTCACAGTTGGTGTGAGTGCAGGGTTTGATCAATTTGAAGCAGGTTTGCATCCAGATTTTGAGTTGAGGTTTCAGGGGTCTGTCATTTTCTTTTAAATGCTAGGATGGAGAAGAGGCATGTACAGTGCAGTCCCTGCCAACCGAATCCCGCGTTCGAGAACTGGTGCTGCTCGCGATTCCTGTGTAGATGGCCAACTTGTAGCTCAACAGACGACAGACGCGGAGGATGCATATTCCAACACAAAACAGAAATCTTTACGAGAAAAGACGAGACCCGCAAATGATCATGTATGATTGATCGATTGAGGATCAGAAAAGATGATTGCTTTTTCTCCTGCAGACAGCAAAAAGAGAAATGAATATAGAGAGAGAGCGTCGTGTGTGTGGAGAGTGGGATTTGAACCCACGCCCTTTCGGACCAGAACCTTAATCTGGCGCCTTAGACCAACTCGGCCATCTCCACGTGCTTGTGAGGTGGACAACCAGAAATGATAATTAATGTTCTCACGACCCAGCTGTCTCTTCTCCATCTTCTTTGTTGTTCCTCTGGTTGCCCGCTACTTTTCCCCATTCCCCAGTCTCCATCTCGCTGTCGCAGTCGCAGATTCTTCCGTCTCGAATCGATGAACAGTCGGGAGGTAAGCCTGGTGACCTCAGCCACTCTCTTCGGGGCTCTTGCCTCCGCCGTCGCTCTTGGCTTTCTCTCCAACTTCACTCCCCTGAAGAAGACGAAGACGAAGCAGCAGCAGCAGCAGCAGCATAACAATCAACACGAACGCTTCTCCGCTCCCCTCAACGGGGCCGTCCCCGGCAAGCCCTCTCCTTTCGACCCCTCTAAACGCCAAGGGTACCGTTGTCTCTTGGTTCCTTCTTTGCCGCTTGCCCAGCTTCTGCAAGTTATCACCGTCTTCTTCTCCATTTTCGTTTTTTCTCATAGCTGTTTAGGGTTTCTGATAGTGCCCTTCTCTCTCTTTCTCTTCGATTTGTTGTTTTTTTCCCTTCCTTCAGGTACCTATCTTGGGATGACTATTTCATGGCCATTGCCTTCTTGTCGGCCGAAAGATCCAAGGACCCCAACAGGCAGGTCATGATTCCGCATTTTCTCGGGCTTCATGCTGACTGCCCCATGTCCCTTCTCTGCTTACGCCGTTTCATTCCCCTTGCTGGAACTTGGTGTTTTCTAATTTCCATAGCTAGTGTTGAATTCTTCTCTGGTGCGTGTGTCCGTGCTGACAGGTAGGCGCGTGCTTGGTGAGCCAGAATGGGATTATACTCGGTTAGTCCCGTCTACGATGCCATAAGCTTCATGTCTATTTGGTAGATTCATGTGTGATTTACTTGTTAGAGCTGATCAATTTAGTGTTCCATTTGTTTCTGGAACAAGTCATTGAGTGATTTACATGGTTGAGAGAAATGCACGACCTTCCTTTTTCGCTATCTAGTGTAAAATTATGAAGAAGGAATGTAACACTAGATGCGAGTGGCATTTAAAGTTATTCAACTCCATTCTATTCGATTTCCCCTTGCTTTTCTACTTCATACCATGGTACTGTATATAGTTTTGGATTCTTGGGAACTCTGTTCTGGCTTTGTGCATAACCAACAACTCTGATAGGATAGCACCAGAAAACTGTTGCCACGAGTTCCTCACGACTGTCCTCCGACAGGCATTGGCTACAATGGATTTCCCAGAGGTTGTTCCGATGACAAGCTTCCTTGGGCCAAGGTATCTGCATGAAACAAAGAATATCTCTACATTTGTAATGTATAAAGCAGTATCAATTTGACCCCTCTTTTATTATGCTCTCTTTTTCCTCGCAGAAATCCAAATCTGGGGATCCTTTGGAGACGAAATACCCGTAAGTGTCTGGCAGTTTTCCTCCTACCTTTCAGTCATCTACATATATTCATAGCAGGAATCCGAACTGGGGCTCAAATGCCAAATATAGTTTTTTGCCCAAATGTTGAATAGATGAAAACTGTAATCCAGCTCAAAACCTCTGCTTGATCAGATGCTTGACCAGTAGTCATCCATCACCCTTCTGATGACTTTATGGACTTGTCTTGGTTTTCATTACGACCCCCTTTTGTCTTCTCTTATAGATTTGTGTGTCATGCTGAGGTCAATGCTATCCTCAACACGAACCACGCTTCTGCTGCTGGACAGGTTATCACATTTTCTGAATTATTGTAATGTCACGTGTGGACAATTATTCTCAGGAACATTGATCAACTATAACTTCCTTATTCTTCTTTAACAATCCTTGGAACCATGTCTGAAATTTTTTGTGCTGAAAATGGCTAAGGTGGTTTTTGACTGTTGACTTGTAGAAACTTTATGTGACGATGTTTCCTTGCAATGAATGTGCGAAGATTATTATTCAGGTAATTACCATATTCAAGCTAGTACGACTCACGGTAATGTTCCTCGACTTTTTATCTCACTTCGGAAGAAAGTTTACCAGTGCCAAATTAGTGTTCTACCGTAGCCATATTTCATGCTCTTCACATGCGGCTTTGATGTCAGAAGCTGCAGTAGAATGTCCAATGATAATCTATTTTAGGGTGACAAATCAAACAAGATTTTGCTTGGATTCGATTTACTTTCTGGGAGCTAAACACTTCTCTTTTAGGCTAAATGATTTTTCAAAGGTTTTCGAAGGAGCCCGGACTATGTAATCAACGCTCCTTGTAATGAGAGTAGACTTGTTGCGTATGAATCTACTGTTGGCAATTCCCCTCCCTGGCCTCCTAGGAGATTTTGGGATATCTAAAAATTAAGTTTTATGGATCTCTTCCAATGTTGCAGTCAGGAGTTTCTGAAGTTATATATTTTGTGGAGAAGAGGCTCAACAATTCAGAGGTCGAATATATTGCATCTCACAAACTTCTGTCAATGGCTGGTGTGAGAGTAAGCCTTCTTGGAAACCCTGTGTATTTTCCTTTCCTCCTCTTGTAGATTTCTGTCTCTGTGATTTAACTGATACTCAACCACGTGGAGGGGCACTAGTGGTGATAGGGGCTTGTGGGGCACACTGCTAGGCTGTCACATTAATGTATCCAATTCACCACAGCCATACATATCCAGACCTCTGAAGGGTTCAATAATGCAGATGCTTATTTTTTACTTCGTCTTCTTCGAGTCTCAAGCAATGACTTTTGCTATTTCAATATATCATGTTGACCAAATATATTTTCCCATCTTCTCTTTACTGCAGGTCAGAAAACATAGGCCACAAAAGGAACAAATTTTGATCAATTTTGAGGAGGCCATCATGTAGCCTCATCCTACTTCTGCTAATTAATATTCTTCATTTGTTCGGCGTGCCATTATTTCGGTAATTGTACTGTTTCATTGCAATACATATGGCTTATGCGTGCAATTTGGGTCAAATCATCGGCCCTTTCATCATCTTCATTCTGGATCCTGATTTATAATGAGACGGAGTTAAAAGGGTTTTCTTTCCTTCTATCGAGAGTATGGTAGAAATGAAGTGTTTAAGTTAAAAGGCTTCGCCCGTGTCCTATGAAAGTGTGGCAGGTCATTTCCTATTATCCAAATATGGAATTGGGCTGTGACAGGTGCATGCAAGTATATTCATCTATATAAACTTGGAAGAAGTCTAACATCGAAAATACGAACGGTTTTTCTATCCCTTGATGCAATGTAAGAAGGACAAGTTTTTTTGTTTGTTCTGAAAATACCTCTTCAATGTGTTTCAAGAACGAAATTTGATAGCTTTGTTTGTACTAAAGGCAACTGGTTCCGGGGGAATGTGATTCTGCTGCTACAAGCAATGCAAAAGCGCCCGCAATGTGCTTCAGGTAAATGATGTGACAGCCTTCTTTGTTCTAAAGCCAACTGCTTCTAGCCTGTAAGGGGAGAGGAGTATGATCGTTTTCCATCACTCTCTGATGACGCGCTACCCAACAACAGAAAAACACAGATGGCAAGAATTCGCTATCAAAGTTCGTTAGATTCAACCAGGGCGAATGCAATTGAGTAAAGTAGATGCATTGTACTAGATTGAACGGTAGATCCGCGCGACTAGTGATTCTTTTTGGCTATCACTACGAGTGAGCTCTCCTCTGAGAAAAGTTCATCAGCACACCTTGTTGCGAAAGTATGTCTTTCTATGAGCAAAGTGCGAACGACGTTAGCTTTTCTACACAGGCAAAGACTCATGACAAAGAATGGGGAAAGGAGAATTGCAGTTATTCGTTTAAAGCAAAGCACTATTGTATGTTGAATGAAAGAGAGATATTGAGGTCACTCTGCTACAAGCAATGTAAAGCAAGACACTACCCGATGCCAATGCGTTGGCTTCATTGTATGTTTCGGCGGCTTGACTTTAGAAACGAGATTGAAGGAAATGGAGGGAAATGGAACGATAGGATATTGTAATTTCCCTCCCTTATTTAAATGGACGTTGAAGAGATTCTATCGGAGTTGAATTGACAATCTTAAATCTCGCCATGTCTTATTATTCATCTTATCCATTCGTCATGAAGGGCATTTTACAAATCGACAGAAGGATGAGGACTATCACCATTGAGAGCATCGTTTGGTCAGAAAAGACGCCGCGTAGATATCACATCATTCTACGAATCATATATCCAGCAGCTTTTCACTATATTCATTGACTCGTGCCCCATTTATAACAGTTTAGAAGTAACGTAAATGACGATAAAAGCGAGCATGAGAAAGTGATAAGTTGTTTTCCTGTACCATAATGCCGAGTGGAGGCAAACACAAGTGAGATTTGACCATTATCCAACTTTCATCGGATACTTTAGGTTTATTGACTGTCCTCACTTATATTTTCCACGTCATTCTCAAACTCCCTGCATCAGAGGGCTTTAATTTGATCTTCATATATTAAGACGAGTTCAGAGATCCATTAGGACCTTCGTGACATTACTCAATTATCAAATCACTTGAAACTCAAACTCGACTACTGAATGAGTACCTCACAACCGTTAATATATAATTTGAGACGGTGACCGACAAGAACCTAGAATTGAATATAAACTCGATCGATATATATTTTTTTGTCGAATATAAACCTGACCAATATACGAGTAATTAAAATGAGAAAATTATCCAATCAATCCTACACTTATTGTACCGATATCAGTTCAGTCCTAACATATGTTCACACTAAACATGTTCACATTATGCCAATTTAGTCCTAGATTTGTGTGTGAAATTCCGACGCACTCCTTTTGGCCAACTTTTCTCAGAAGAACTGCCATCTGTCTTACGTGGCATATCGTTGCGTTCGCGATTCCCGACGAAAGTTAGTCAGAAAGACTATATTAGAATTTCGCGATAAGATTTATAATTAAATTGATAAAATACAAAAAAATGTGGAAAACCGAATTTATCACCGTAAAATAGACAAAAACCGCACACTTATAGTCACTTTTGGTAAATATTTTTGGGGATCAAAGGGGGCCGTTTCGGTCGCGTCCTTTGCTTCCTCATTGACTCGCGTCGCCCCTCTCTCTCGCTCTCTCTCTCTCGCGCGCGCATCCCTCGGCCGGGGCGGGGCGCGGCGGCTTCCCACCCTCCGACGCCATGGAAGGCACCTCCAGCCACCCGCCGCCGCCGCCGAATCCGGCGGCGTCCAAGCTCCTCTCCAACCTCCCCTCTCGTGGCCTCTTCTCCTCCACCGTCCTCTCCCCCAATCCGGTGATCTCTCTCTCTCTCTCTCTCTCTCTCTCTCTCTCTCTTCACTGGCCGTCTTTTTCCGCGCCCCCGGAACCCTAGTCTCTATCAGTCCAACCGTCGTGCTTTTCCCGCATCATTACCTGCATTCGCGGTCTAGTTGATCTTGCCTATGCATTTCTGGGTCATCGGCATTTGTAGCTTCCTTGGATTTTACTCTATGCACACACTCACTTGTCCAATTCGGTGTTCGCTCTGACTTCGGGGCAGGAATTGGTACTGAGCAGTGCTCGAGTGGGCGCTCCAATTTGTTCCCTGCCGTGACCTTGCGTTCTTTGTAAACCGCGCGCTTTGGGGACTTTTTTTTTCTTTTTTTGGGGGGGTGTGGAATGGGAATTCCGATTCCAATACATGCCTCCGATTTCCTTCTCCCGTTAATGAGAATTTCTGTTTCCACCCCCTTCCCCTTGCTTTTGATTACGCCCGCTTTGCTAGAAAAAACCAGTGCTTTTTGGAGTGTCTAATTACTGGGGATGGTCTCGAGTGTGAGCATATTTTGCATCCTGGTTAGTTCTTCCTCAGCGTCTTCCCCCGAGTAAAGATGAGTCTTCTTTTTTTCTCTTGCACTTGCTGGTTCATTTGCCTCCCCGAGCATCTCGTGAATGGCTACTTTTATTTCTAAACTGAAAATCCCGAATTTTTTGCAGGGCGGAATGCGGGTTTACGTTTGTGAGCATGACACATCACCGCCAGGTTTTCACCTCTTGACTTCTGGATCTTCTTAGATTTCTGGTAGCGTTCATTGGGTAGCTGATCATTTGGAAAAGAGGAAAAGAAACGACTGTCTCCTTCAAATTTTAAGAGAAGATGTATAGGTTAATCAAGTAAAAGCTCTTGGCCATTTGACAAGATCATCTCTATAATGCCTATACCCAGTTTAATAACAAAAGCTCAACTAAAAACCTGGTGGGCTGTACATTATCCATTACCAACACTTATAGTTAGATATAGATCCTCATGGTCCCTACGACTACTAATGCTTGTGTTTGATGCTCATACATAGCAGTGAAATTCAAAGCGGTTATTTCCTTCTGCAGTTTTGGTGGGCTGTACTCTGCCCACTTCCAACACTTGTTTCATGATCCTAGTAATCGTGCGGTGTAGACTCTGCCGCGCTCGTATCATGCATACTAATGTTTATTTACAGAGAAATGGAGAAGAGGGGAAAACTTAGGTGAATTTGCTAATGGCCTCGTTTCCTATATAATGACATCTGTTTGCGTTCACTCATGTTTACTAGCATATGTAGCCCATCCGGGTGTTGTCAAAGCACATGACTAGCTCTGGAATGTTAGGAACTGACCTCCCTTTCATGTGCAGAGGGGCAAGTGATAAGGACAAACCAACAAAATATATTGATAAGAGCACTCACAATCAAGAAACAGAGGGGAGATCCTAGCTCGAGGAATACAAAGGGTGTGACTATAGCTGAAAGTTCTAGGAAGAGGTATTCAATATTCAATTGTGAGATATGTGGCTTTGCTTGCATTTGTAGCAACTGTAAACAGTCTGCTTAGTGATGGGTTTCGTATTTACTGTAAAGCAACTATAGGGACCAGATTTTTTCCAGTCATCTTTCTTCTTGTTTCATGATTACGAGGGCAATCATTTTGCTTCTGCAGATCATCCGAGAGACTTTTGGATAATGGGACATCATCTAAGAGACCTGCTGGTCAGGCTGGTTCTCGACAAGGTAAGACATTGCTTCGTTCACCTTTTATGGTTGTAGTACAAGTTACACACCATATTTTTCACAGCTAAAAATATGAGAGAGAAATTTTTTCACTGACTGGATGAATGGATGAAGGGGCATCCATTTCATCTTACGACTGCAGCGATTTCCTTATTGTTGTTTGAATAGAGATAAATCTTTCATGGTTTGATTTTTTGCATAATAATGGCAAAACTTTTCATTGATCATATCAATGTATAGTCACTGAAGGATTTTCTTTTAAGTCATGGTGTTGGTATTGGCTATTTTTTGCGGTCTCATTTGAGGTTATTGAAGAAGCGGCCTTTTCTAGCAATTGTAGGGCTTAACTGGCATATCCAATATCCTTCTTATATTGACCATATGATCACTGTAAACAACAATCTATGGACGTCTACAACTGGTTATTTTATGGATATTCTATCTTGTCTTGCAAAAGTAGCTTCTAGTCTTTTCCCCCTTTTTTTCTTGGAATGGGGGGAAGGGAAAGGGTGGTTGGGGGCAGGGGATGAGAAAGCTAGCATATTGATTCTGGAGAGAGAGAGGGAGGACTAGGATGAAGAACTGATAAAGGAGGAAATTTATTTTTGTGTAATTTTCATTATGCATCTTAATCCCTTTTAACAAGTATTGAGGTTTGGCTGTTTCATAGTTTTAATGGGATCTGAATTTCAGAGGGTTCAAGCATTCATTTAACGGACAAGGATTTGCACAGTTTGACCGTGGAGAGGCTTCGTGCACTTCTCAAGGAAAAAGGTCTTTCTCTTAGAGGCAAGAAGGTGAGCATCTTCTTTTTAATACATCTTTGAGTTGGTTTTTGGTTTAAAAAAAAAAAAAACCTCTACGTTGGTAATGCTGAGTTAGCAGCTTGAATGGATGAATCTGCTTGTTCATTGGACTGATTGTCTCGTCTTATTTATTGGACTGACGACTATCCTGGTATCACGAATTCATCTGCATATACTGATCAGTTTCTTCACATGTCCAGGATGAGTTGATTGCGCGCTTAAAGGGTACAAGTGGCTAAGGATCCCGAGGAGAAAGGTTGAGTAAAGTGCTCATATTGTACTGAACACCTAAAGAAAGGATGAGAAGGTTAAGTGCTGGTTGTGATAGAGGTTTGGAAAATATTGTAGGGGGCCGAACGCTGGGAACCGAACTCACACTAACTTGGAGGGAGAGTGACTAGTCCAGATGTTGGTGTGTCAAACTGTACAGTTTGATCGGTTATGTTCTTAACGGGTCTATGCTGAACGTTGTAATTTTTTCTTTTGGGGAATGTGGGTTTTCTTTAAACTTGGCATCGTTAGCCGGATCATGGCAAATGATACTCAGGATATATGGAGACAAGCATGGGCCTTGAAAGCCCGATTGCCTGATGGGGTCGGGCCAATTGCGTCACCAATATTGGCGAAATCAGGGAAAAGTGCCAAAAAAGTCCTAAACCTTTTACATTAGTGCTAATTTAGTTCTAAACCTTTTACATTAATGTCAATTTAGTCCTAAATCCTTTTTTGGTGCTAATTAAATTCTAAACTTTTTGCATTAGTGTCAATTTAGTCTTAAATTTTTTTTTTGTGTCAATTAAGTCCTAAACCTTTTAAATTGGTGTCAATTCAGTTTTAAACCTTTTGTTTTTGTGTCAATTTATTCCTTTCGGTCAATTTTGATCGGAATTTGCCGATGTGGACGCTTGCTGGCCAGCGGCCGGTTACCGGCATCGACATGGACAACTTTAATAATATTTTAATATTTTGTGAATTTTTTTTATTTTTTTTATTTTTTTTTATTTTTTTTCCACTTTTTTCTTTTGGTTCTCTCCCTCCTTCCTCTGGCCGTCGAGCTTGACCTCGCCGGCCACTGGCGAGGGTAAGCTTCACCCTCGCCGCGGCCTACGACGGGGGCTCGAGCCTTGCCTTGGTCAGGCGAGGCCCAACCTTGCCAGATCTGGCGAGGTTGACGCTCGACCTCGCTAGATATGGCAAGGGCTCGAGCCTTGCCTTGGTCGGGCGAGGCTTGACCTCACCGGATCTGGCGAGGTCGGGCCTCGCTCGACCATGGCGAGGTCGCCCTCGCCAGTGGTCGGCAAGGTCGAGCTCGCCGGCCTCTGGCCGGTCGCCGAACCGGCGATTGGCTAGAGGAAAGAGGGAGAGAACAAAAAAAAGGTGGAAAAAAAAGAAAAAAATTTAAAAAATATTAAAATATTATTAAAGTTGTCCACATCGGCGTTGGTGACCAACCGCTGGCCGGCAGGTGTCTACGTCGGTAAATTCCAATCAAAATTTACCGGAAAGACTAAATTGGCACAAAAATAAAAGATTTAGGACTGAATTGACACAAATTTAAAAGGTTTAGGACTTAATTGGCACCAAAAAAAGGTTTAGGATTAAATTGGCACAAATGCAAAAAGGTTTAGGACTGAATTGATATAAAAAAAAAGGTTTAGGATTAAATTGGCACTAATGCAAAAGGTTTAAACTTTTTTGGCACTTTTCCCGGCGAAATCACGTGCGAGTCGATCACATCGGGGGAGGTTGGGAGCCACTGCTTAATCGCAGCTCCAATGGAGACAGATTTGTTGTTTGCGATGGGGGCGGTGAGGCGATAGGGACCTGACCTCTATTTTTCAAAGTTGATCATTGGAATAGGGGCGGCGCAGCAGCGACTGCGCCGCGAGTGGAGTGGTTGGGATTCTCAAATGGCTGGGGATGGGGACGGGGCTTCGGCGGGTGGGCACAAGACTTCAGCAAGTCTACTACTTTTGTAGGCTAAGGTGGTCCGATCGTGAAGATTTATGTGGATTTGGAAGAGCGACCCCGTTTCTTTCTTTTTGGCTGCGGCTGTGCCTTCGTCCTTCCCTAGACCTTTTTAGCACGCGACCCATATGGTAAGAGAACCCAAAGAAAAGAAGAAAAGAACAACAAGCGCGATGGTGACAGATGACATGACCATACCCACTGACTTCACCATCAGAATCTCTCTCTCTCTAGCCTTTTTCCATGGAAAGGACGCACTTCTCATTCACGACCGACCCATCAAACGGTGGGACGACAGCGCTGATAAAGTCACGAGAAAGTTGATCCGCCATCGTCGTCCCAAAAGTTCCACAATAAGAAGGTGAAGAGAAGGTCCCCCGTTCGGATGCAAGGAGGAAGAGAAGCGTGATTCCAATGTTTCACGTGCTGTGATTGACCTAAATGCCCCAACAGCACGGCAATGCAGCACTAGCTCCCGAGAGATTTTACCTCTCTGTCTCTTTTTAAGAACTAGTTTTCTTATGGAATGAGACGTCCATGGCGTGTCCTTTGGTGTTCGTCCTTCGATTACTTTCCGCCTAACCCGAACTTTTCTTCTGAGTCACTTCGTTGTCGCTCGTGCCGCAACGTGCTGAAATATTGGTTCGTTTGGACACGCAAACACAAGACACGCTCGCTTGCCTTAATTACTTTGTCATATCGCATTCGAATCAAATGCGACATATACTGACCACGGTCCCGTGGATGCATTATTTGGGTACATCAAAATAGCTACACGTAAAGGAGTTCCTTCTCCTTCTTCTAATCAAGCTGAGATTGTATCCCACTTATCAATTGTCGGGTCTAGTTTTTGCCCAAACTGATGAGACCGCCTTTCGGTCACGTGAATCGATCTATAAGACGGCCAATGCAAGCATTTTTCCTTCATTGGAAAGCAGAGGGATAATTTCTTTTCTTTTTTTTGGAAAACCTTTTGAAATGAAAGGGGCAGCCACATGCTGCGTAATTAACAAAAGAAGAAGCCTAGTTAAGATTACTAAAAGTAGCAAAACAGACTCGTGAAGACACTTCGAACATCTTAAATGGAACGTGTTTCGAAAAATGACCCGTTCCGTTTGAGAATTTGTGCATTTCCGCATCATAACGGATGAGCCTGAATAAAGTATGCTCTTACGGCACCTCGCAATAGAACTTTTACCATTGTTAGAGATAATTAGAAAATTCGTCATATCATTGATTGATGGTAATTGATATTGTAATCGTGATACGAGAGCTCGAAGATCTCGTTATTTAGATGGTCATCTTTTACAACTTACAAGTAACTCATACACCCGTTACTAGGGAATAATAAAAAAAAAATTGCTAGAAACTAGGGAATAATAAATTGAAATGCATGCAATCTCATCTCACGTATTCCATAGCATGGAAATAAATTACTCCTTCCAAAGAAAAGGGATTGCATTTCACATGCTCCTTTTCTCTTCCTCTATGTTCTCCTAATGCCCTGGTCCCCATCACATGCGAATACACGCCCTAATCTCAATTAAAGAATCACCAAATCCCGCTTGGCGAGAAACACCGTACCATAAATAGATCTGGAGTTGGGCAATAGGGAAAACCAATGCAAGCTCTTTGACTTTCCACATGCATTCATCAAAATCAAACGTGACTTTGTCCAGCTTCCATCGTGTCCGAGTTGGGGAAAAAGAAGAATATAATAACTCGATGACGCCTCCATTCCCAGCAGCATATCCTTTTGACTAATGTCTCGAAGGGAAATAGGCATGAGAATGCGCTATGAAACGGGTGGGGGTGGTCGTAAAAAGAGTGTGGTGGCGCAGACAAGAGAGCTGAGAGAGTCTCACCCCCCCGGCGTCTGAGCAAGTGGATGCCGCCTTCAACGACGGAACCTTCTTGAATGCCACCGCCACCCAATCGTCGCTCAGTCGACGTTTCATTCGTTCTCAACCACGTGCACGTTGGAGAGTCCCTCGCGGGTCTTACGCTACACCGTCGACAACAATTCGGCTCCTTCCAGTTCATACCTGCCGACAGGTGACGCTGATATCAAAATCATCATGTGGGGCTCTCGATCGCAGGCGCATCGGATCGTGCGCATCTCCTCAAATCTCCTCCTCCTCCTCTATCTCTCTCTATCTCTTTCTCCAAATCAAGCAACGTATCTAGGTAGGGATTTTCATATGGTGCTCTTCCAAGTCCACAAACAACAGTCCACATTAGTACTTGATCTGAGATTTGTCTTGTCACTCGTGTACAAAAGTGCTAATAACATAGAGTAGGGATATTAAAATTGGTTGGATACCTCACATCGGAATTGACTTGTCGTTGATTTTAAAGAAAACATGAAAAAGGGGGGATACTTTAGTGCATTAGTTGATTTAAATATCTTATTGTAAATCTCACCAAAGTGACCATATGTGAATACTTACTTTGGTAGGGAGCCACTTCATTTAGGGTAGCTCAATTGGAGGGAAAATTAGGGCTCGGAAGGAAAAATTTGGGTTCTTGGCGCAATATAGTGCTAGAGGAGGAATCGTGCAACGGTGAAGTTGTCATTGTGCGGTCCTCAATTTGTTTTATCAATTGGGTGCTAGCTTTGTTGCTTTCAGTCCACTGAATAACAACCGTCGAATCATTATTTAATCAATTAGGTGCGATTGTGGAGACCTGCATGTCATTACAAAAAAACTGGATTTTTGCCACGAAAATTTGCTACGAAAAAATTTTCGCCGCAAATTTACAACAAATTTTCCAACGAAAAGTAAAATTCGTTGGAAATTTCCGACGAAAAATTTTTCGTGGGAAAGTTCGTTGGAAATTTCCGACGAAAAATTTTTCGTCGAAAATTTCTAACGAATTTTCCGACGAATTCAAAAGAACCCGGTATTGTTCGACATTTTTCAAATTCGTGAGAAAATTCGTTGGAAATTTTCCACGAATTTCAATTTTCCAGGCAATTATTTTAGTGTGTATAATTTTCGTTGCAAAATTCGTTGGAAATATCCAATGAAAAATTTTTCGTGGCAAAATTCGTTGGAAATTTCCAATGAAAAATTTTTCGTTGGAAATTTCCAACGAATTTTCCCGCGAAAATTGTACACACTAAAATAATTACCTGGAAAATTGAAATTCGTGGAAAAATTCGTTGGAAATTTCCAACGAAAAATGTTTCGTCGCAAAATTCGTTGGAAATTTCCAACGAATTTTTCCACAAATTTAAAAAATGCCAAACAATACCAGGTTTTTTTGAATTCGTGGGAAAATTCGTTGGAAATTTCCAACAAAAAAATATTTCGTTGGAAATTTCCAACGAATTTTCCAACGAAAATTGTACACACTAAAATAATTGCCTTGAAAATTGAAATTCGTGGGAAAATTCGTTGGAAATTTCCAACAAATTTTCCCACGAAGTTCAAAAATGCCGAACAATACTGGGTTTTTTTTTAATTCGTCGAAAAATTCATTGGAATATTTTTCGTTGTAAATTTCCAACGAATTTTTCAACGAAAATTGTAAACACTAAAATAATTGCCTTGAAAATTGAAATTCGTCGGAAAATTCATTGAAAATTTCCAACGAATTTTCCAGCGAAAATTGTACACACTAAAATAATTGCCTTGAAAATTGAAATTCGTCTGAAAATTCGTTGAAAATTTCCAACAAAAATTGTACACACTAAAATAATTGCCTTGAAAATTGAAATTCGTCGAAAAATTCGTTGGAAATTTCCAACGAATTTTTCCATGAAGTTAAAAAATGCTGAACAATACCGGATTTTTTTGAATTCGTCAGAAAATTTGTTGGAAATTTCCAACGAAAAATTTTTCGTCGCAAAATTCGTTGAAAATTCCAACGAATTTTCCCATGAAAATTTTTTCATTTTCCCGACGAAAAATCTGTCTCGTCTCCTTCTCATCGTCTTCTTCTTCTTCCCTTTTATCAACATCTATCCCTCTCTCTTTCTCTCTCCAAACGCAGTCGGCAAAGAACTGTCGCTAGAGAGAGAAAGTCTCGCCGCCGCCGCCGTCCTCGGAATCGCAGCCATGGCCAAGATGATCGTGGCCTCCTCCTCCTCCTGCAAGACCCACATCCCACCTACCCTCGCCTCCTCAAAGCCCAAGCAGCAACCCCAAGTCACCCTCTCCGTCCGCAAGTGCAGGCTCCCGAAGCCCCTCGCCGCCGCCGCGTCCTCCGCCCTCCTGGCCCGCCACTGCCGGCGCTGGTGGCGGAGATCGAGAAGGCGGCGCTGTTCGACTTCAACCTGACGCTGCCCGTCATCATGGGTGAGTTCCTGCTGCTGATGTTCGCGCTGGACAAGATCTACTTCTCCCCGCTGGGGCGCTTCATGGATGAGCGGGACGCGGTGATTAGGGAGAAGCTGAGCAGCGTGAAGGACACGTCGGCGGAGGTGAAGCAGCTGGAGGAGCAGGCGGCCGCGGCGATGCGGGTGGCGCGGGTAGAGATATCGGCGGCGCTGAGCAAGATGAAGAAGGAGACGCAGGCGGAGTTGGAGCAGAAGCTGCTGGAGGGGCGGCACAAGGTGGAGGCGAAGCTGCAGGAGGCGCTGGCCACCCTGGAGAACCAGAAGGAGCAGACCATCAAGGCCCTCGACTCCCAGATCGCTGTCCTCAGCCAAGACATCGTCAACAAGGTCCTCCCCATCAAATGATTTTCACCATCTTCCGCTTTACCCCACTCTGTAGTTGAAATCGATCATCATTGCCGGAGATTCTTCGCTCTGCATCTTTGAAAGAAGAAAAGGGAAAAGACTCTTGAGAATTGGGATGGATTTGGACGCAAGAATGTCTAGAATTCTTGAATTTTCTTTTGTATGCGTGTAAAGAGATACTTTGCAAGTGAGTAATGTGAACCAGTTAGTGTATGCACAAACTTGTCTATTTCATGAATCAGCCCAGCACCCGATCCCTGGTCATGACGGCTCGAACATTTGACCAGGTCGTCGGGGCGGTCGGCCGGCTCGAAGGGCGACGAGGCTGGCCCTCGCCGGCCATGGCGAGGGCCGAGCTCGCCATGGTCGGCGAGCTCGAGGTCGCCTAGAACTCACCCAGATCTGGACGAGCTCGGCCATCGCCGGCGATGAGGCTGGCCCTCGCCGGCGGCGAGGCTGGCCCTCACCCACACGATTTTTGTCACGACGAATTTTGCAACAAATAATTTCCAACTAATTTTGCCATGATTTTTTGACCAAAAAAAAAATTTTGTGGTTTTTCCAACGAATTTAGCCACGAATTTTCCAACGAAAAAAATTTCGTCTCAAATTTCCAACGAAAATTGAAATTTTTCGTTGGAAAAATTTGCGACGACGAATTACCAACGAATTTTTTTTCGTTGGAAAATTTGTTGGAAATTCGTTTTCCAACAAATTTTTTCAAATTTTTCGTTGGAAATTTCATCGGAAAAAAGATGTTTTTTTGTAGTGTGTGAAGTTGTCATCCTTTCTACGTTGTGGTCCCAAAAGCTAATTATTTAATTTTTTCTTGGGCATAGCTTTGGCATAGGGAACACTTTTGCAGCTATCACTGTTTGCTACGATGGGAATTTGTTATTAGCAGCAATGAGCGAATATGGTGGAAATGAAGGTACCGTCATTGTAGATGTAAAGAGGCCATCATATATTGGCTTCGTGAGTGATATAGTGTAACGATTTGATGCAAAATAGAAAAATTGCACTATTGTGTTCCTGGGAAGAGCTTGAAGAATGGTTTGAGATACTCCCATGATGATAATAGTATTAAGGATATTGTTTACCATTATCTTCATGGCAAGAAAGTTAATATGTATGTTGAGTATTACGATGATGATGAAGATTATGAGAGCACTCGAGTAGGAGAAGTAGGAGATAGTATTGAACCGAGTACTCAGGTTGGGATAAATCTATTTTCGACGAAGGAGAACAGGAGAGGCAAGCAAGGCAATAGCGAGTGTTAGAGAGAGTTCAACAAACGGGGATATGTCCCAGAATCTCTGGTGAAAACATAAGTGATGAAGAATTGATTGGATTAGATTGGGAAGTTGCTCTATCCAGTGAACCAGATGATGGAACTTTGGCAAATGTAAATTACCCAAATGATGATGATGATAATGATAAGGAACTTGCACAATCAAGGCAAAAGTAGAGGGAATTTCTAGAAAAAAAAGTTGCAGCATTTAGAGAATCGCATGAATCTCAACCTGTATATAGGGATGAAGGATCTCTAGCTGTTGGTAATGAAACTTAATACAAAGAAAGTGTTGGTGATGATGAGGTTGATAGTTTAGAGAATGAGAATGAAGATGATGAAGTAGTTGTGCGTAGAAGGAAGAGTAAATATCCTTATTATGATTCGAATATTACAAGTCGTGTTTTTTCTGGCAGTATGAAATTTGATGTGAAATTTCTTCTCATCACTTAATTTATATTTAAACATAAAATATGCCAAACAAGTGAAAAACAATACAATCAACACTCAATAACACTTTCTTTCACTTTTCATCCTTGAAACTTCATTTTTCAAGTGGTTGGCCAAAGATGCTAGAGCCTTCATTCCTGCTTGCATTGAGTCGACATCGTCCAACTCATTTGTTAATGTAGGTGGAGGTTGATGTCGTCTTTCAAATAGCTCCAAAATCACCAACGTATAATCGATTTTTGATTGAATGGTAATATCCAGCAGCACACAATAACAGTAATATCCAGCTTCTTTTTCGCTTCGTTGAAATGAATTTGAGTCACTCATGAAGCTCCTGTTCTCCATTTGCAAGATTGAGTTGTTAATTTTTCGAGCAAACCGAATTAGGATATCGATTTTTGATTGAATGGTTATTAGGGTTTCACATTTGAGAATTTGCTTCAATTTGGCGATTTAGGGTTTTTAGTTGGGCAAACCTTCTAGACAATGTAGTTTAGGGGTTATATATTGACTGAGCACTCCACCAAGCCACGTCAATCTAAGAAATTAGGAAAAAAATGGCAATGTCGGATTTTCAACAATCCAAATCGAAGTTAGTACTTAAGTGACTTTTTTTAAAAAAAAATGACACTCAGGTGATCCGGAAAAACATTTTAGTACTAAAGTGAGCGCCGTATGAAACTTTTGGCACTTCTAGTATCCTTTTGCCATATTGAAAGTATTATTTTACAATAAATAGAACATGAGTCGTTGATTTATCAAATAAGAAACAGAGAAAATGACATCAGGAAGTTAGTGAGGATGAGAGAGAGAGATCTTTCTTGAAGCTCTAATTTTTGTTGAAGTTCTTTGATGTTTCATGACGTGGAACTGCGAGAAACTTAGCTAATGAAAGTGTTTTTTCTTCTTTAAAATAAGAAACCTTTTTTCTTGATAAAGACAAGATAAGGCCGGGTAAGAGAGAGATATAACTTGGATTGAAAAATCTTTTGAGGAAATGAGATAAAGGTGGATAGGATTTCTCTTTTCTATGGTATACGACAACTACCGCGAGGACCACCACTGCAATAGTTGTTTGTCATTGCCTTTGACTACCGCGTGCTTGTTGTCACCACCAACCACCGCTAATCGTTTTTGTCGGCCAACCGGCCGTGTTCCCCAACCAAACTTTGCCAATTGACATGGCCAGTTCACCCAAATATTGTGTGATGACATAACCGAACCTTCCCAATTTACATGGCCAGTTCACCCAAATATTGTGTGATGACAAGCTTTCATTCTTCGTCTCTTCTCATTCACAACTTGCGTGTCCTATGCATATCGCCTATAAGAAAAAATTTCTATCTTTTTCGCAGTCTCTCGCTCAATCACGCATTGTCAACATGGGAATTGAAGAAATCAAGCGATGCATTTTGTCTTTTGCTTCGCTTCATTAGTAAAAGTATTACATGTTCATGAGCTTCGGAGGTGAGGACATAAGGAAGACCGTCGCGGCCCACCTCTTCTACGCAGTGGGATCTACTATTTCAAGGATGATGATAAAGTGGAGATTAGGATTTTAATCGAGCCCAAGCTGCTCAATGTGATTCGCCACTCTAGGGTTTTCCTCGTCATGTTTACAACTGACGTTGGCTTGTGGTGATGCTTGAACGGGCTAGTGGAGATCTTGGAGTGCAACAGAAGCGTCGGCGAACATCTGGTGTCACCCGAGGCGGAGGATGCCATTTGAGGCGATAGTGAGGCTACACGCGGTTGCAGTGTCAAGTATTGAAACGCAATGACCGACGATGATGGCATGACAAGGTGAGGCGATGCGAATGAAGACTTGACAAGTGGTCGTGTAAGGCAATGGTGATGCCGGCCCGATGACAACAGCTCAAAGATGGAGGGGGAGAGAGAACAAAATTTGTGTTATATCCATGTTATGTCCGGACATTTACCAAACACCATATAAGATTTCACAAATTCCGTTATTATCTTGTCCAACAAAAGATCCAAACATTGAAAAGTATAGAAAATGCTCTCCCATAATTTCTTTCCAATGAAACAAACTCACCCTAATTAAAAATTGACATTGGCACTTATCACATGGTGCTGTTTTCTATTAGACCATACGGACAATGTTATATGTTTATGTATGTCGGCTAGGCGCGCGGCTAAATTGATTTTGTTGCTATTAAACATAGGCATCTCGGCGCAACCACATGCGTGTGATGGTAGTATATATGTGCTCACATTTCCCACGAACTTATTGTTTTAATTCCATGGATGCACGTGAACGTGGATACCAACATGACTGCCCGAGTCATCTTTCTTATTGTTTTGTACAGTTGCAAAAGATCCTTTTGGCCCCATCTTTTCCCATCCTTCTCTTCTCTTGGGGGGCAGGCGCTGTGCGATTTAGGACACCTACTAGCCCGCCGCAAAACATGTCTCGCAATCAGTTCATCTTTCTTGCAATTCCGCATGCTGTCCCCGTCCTTTTGGCAGCTCGAGAACCATGTGAACTCTTTTAATTCTGCTTTTCTATTTTTCGTCTTGGGTTATCTCCCACGTTTTCTAATTGATTTTCGTCTTCCGAAGGTGGGCATGTGCATGTGGTGATCAAAAAGTCATTGGCAGCGTACCACGCTTTGTCCGCGGACGCCGGTCCATGTCCGCCCAAACATCGCCGTCGAATCGAACCCCGACGCCACGGTTTGACCCCCATAATAACTCTCATCTATTACACGTGGTAGAAATTTTGGAGGATGACTTCGACCCTTCTTTACTTAGTCCTCTCTCTCTCTCTCTCTCTCTTCTGCCATTCCACTCTCTCTCCAGAAGATATACACGCCTCTCCGTCTCATTGCATCCCTCATCCTCTACAGGATGTACGTACCTATATATAGATCAGCTCTTAGGTTCTTCCCGATCTCACACTATATCAACCATAATCCCTCAACATCCCGCGCTGCAAACTCATCATGTCTGTTTTCCTGTTTGTAGGGTTTTCTGTGATCTTGTGTGTCTTCCTCTCCCTCGTTCACCAAAACATCAGCAAGAAAACACCATCTTGCCATGGCCCTCCTTCTCATCCCATCATAGGATGTCTCCTCTCTTTCTACCGGAACCGTTTCCGCCTCCTCGACTGGTACACCGATCTCCTGTCCCGAGCCCCCACCCAGACCATCGTCATTCACCGGCTCGGCGCATGCCGAACAATCGTCACCGCCAACCCTAGCAACGTTGAGCATGTCCTCAAGGCCAACTTCCACAACTACCCCAAGGGCGTCCCCTTCACCAGCATCCTTGGCGACTTTCTTGGCTGCGGCATCTTCAACGTCGACGGTCCTCTCTGGACCACCCAGCGCAAACTCGCCAGCCATGAGTTCAGCACCAATTCGTTGAGGGACTTCGTCGTGCGGACGCTTGAAGCTGAAGTCGAGAACCGGCTCTTGCCGCTTCTCCAAGACTATGCCGATACTGATCGAACCCTGGACCTTCAAGACTTGCTTAGGAGGTTCGCTTTCGACACCGTGTGCCAAGTTTCTCTAGGCACCGACCCGGATTGCCTCGACCTCTCACGCCTGCTGCCGCCTCTGGTGATTGCCTTTGAAAATGCGTCGAGGATATGTGCAATGAGGGCTGCCTCCCCAGTCTATCTGGTTTGGAAGATCAAGAGGGCGTTGAACATCGGGTCTGAAAAGAAGCTTGCTGAAGCTGTCAAGCTCGTGCATGGTGATATACTTGATATAATCCGGAACAGGAAGAAGAAACTGCTCCAAGAGAATGATGATCAGCAGATAAACTATGACGGGGACCTCTTGTCGCGGTTTATTGCGGCCGGTCACAGTGAGGAGATGGTGCGGGACATGGTGATAAGCTTTGTGATGGCTGGAAGAGACACCACATCGGCAGCCATGACGTGGCTCTTCTGGCTGCTCGCTCAGAACTCGACTGCCGAGCAAGCGATCATGAGCGAAGTTGACTCGATTGTTGACCGGAGCAATAACAAGTGCTTGGACTTCGAAGCCTTGAAGGAGATGAGGTTCCTGAAGGCATGCCTTTGTGAATCGATGCGGCTTTACCCGCCGGTCGCATGGGACTCAAAGCATGCCACGGTCGATGACGTGTTGCCGGACGGTACCCCAGTGAGGAAGGGAGATAGAGTGACGTACTTCCCCTATGGGATGGGGAGGATGGAGGAGCTGTGGGGGAAGGATCGGTTTGAGTTTAAACCGGACCGTTGGCTGGTTGGACCTGGAATGGAAGGCAGTGCCGAGGCGGAGTTGAGAATGGTGAGCCCGTACAAGTTCCCGGTTTTTCAGGCCGGTCCAAGGGTGTGCCTCGGGAAGGAGATGGCCTTCATCCAGATGAGGTACGTCGTGGCGTCGATATTGAGGAGGTTCGAGATCAGACCAGTTCTTGAGAACCGGCCCGTTTTTGTGCCTCTGTTAACTGCCCATATGGCAGGAGGGCTGAAGGTTGTGATAAAAAATAGGAGCTAATCTGAAGCTGCCAAGTTGTTGCAAGGAAAGGTGTTGGAGAGTATATAAGATAGGGTTGGTGGCGGAGTGAATGCTTGTCGGTTTTGTAGTTTTACAGCCTCAATTGATTCATTTAAAAGATTATAAATGCCTTCTCATATCATTCCCTCATATGTATATCTACACTAACATACCTAGTCAGGACAGACATAAGCCAATGGAGAATAAGGATTATTACATCCCGGTGACCTCTAGGAATCCAGAGCCATTTCGATCGACGGTTGAAACGTACGTTGTGAGGGAGACACGATATTGATCAGATTGGGCAAAAGGCAAGAATTGAAATAGAAGACACCGATACGACACATAGTTTATTTTCTCCAGTCCTGTTGATTGAGCAATATTAGCTTCAGGATGTAGATTTCCAATGTACTTGGAGGACATGTGAACGAACGAGTAAAAGGGGCATGATTTGATATGCAAAACGCATGTGCACAATACGCCCAAATTTCTACAGGTCTTGACTCCTCGTGTTCTTCGCTATTGCATATCTTCATAGGTTACTGATGCCAAGTAATGTTCACTGATGAATCCGTCACTTCTTAAAGAGTTCAACCAGCAAGAACAAGACACTCACGTTTCCCCTCGATGAAGTGTTGACAGTTGTTGGAAGTCTCTCAGCAGTTCTTGGAACTCCAAATTGCCAGTTCATGAAAACTCCAGATTTCTGCTGCGGTTTCACATCAACCATTCCATGCCCACATTCGTGCATCTTCCAAAATAGATCAGAAAAGTCTTGCCAACCACTCGATCTTCTCTTCCTCAGTATTCTTTCAGGTTAGGGTTATACCAGTCTCCTAAGTAACACCAATGATGATTCTTCCCACGGACGTTTGCTGAAATCTGTATCTTCAAACTATGACTTTTATCTACCATTGAAATATAATTTGGGTGTGTATCGACCTTTGTAAATTACCATTACGGATATCCCGCTCTTCCCCAAGGGGGATCGAAATAATGATTAGACGATGATGCCTTGAGACATTTCAATGCCTATTATTGCACAAGCCATAATGCCACACTGCTTTTGCTGTGGTTTAGAGGATAGACATGCTTGATTGTAGTACGACATGGTTGAATGCCTAATTGCAGTAATGTATCATTTAATAGATCTCGGATACAGGCAATATAAAGCATGAGATTCAGGAGCATTGTTACTTTATCAGTAACTGTCTCCTATCATTCTAATTGTCACAATTTCAATCCACAATAATACACGCGAAAGCGGTCCAGCTTAGACAATTAGTTTAAGTTGCAAGAAAGAATTACCAGCGAGTCAATATAGATATTGCCAATCAAAATAATCAATAGAAATTATATCAAAGAAAGCACATACAGTAAGGCATGCATGTAACTAGTCATGGCCACCGTTCGGAACCGGCGGTTCCGGTTCGTGGCCAAGTATGAACCGGAACCGGCCGATTCCGGGCTGGTTCCGGTTCCGGTTCAGGTTCTAAACTGGTCGGTTCGGAACCGATTCCGGGCCGGTTCATAATTTTTCTTTTCTGTTTTTTTTCTTTTCCTTTTCTTTTTTTTTGTTTTCTTCCTCCGCCGGCCATAGCCGGGGCCGGCGGAGGTCGCTGGCCTCAGGCGAGGCCGCCCTCGTCGGCATCGGGCGAGGGCCGCCCTCACCTGGGCTGGGCAAGGCCGGCCTCGCCAGATCGGGCGAGGGCTCGACCTCGCCGGCGTCGAGCAAGGCCGACCTCGCCTGCAACTGGCAAGGCCGGCCTCGCCCGATGCCGGCGAGGCTCGACCTCGCCGGCAATTGGCGAGGCCAGCGAGGTCGAGCCCTTGCCAAATCTGGCGAGGCTCGACCTCGCCGGCGTCGGGCGAGGCCGACCTCGCCTGCAACTGGCGAGGCCGGCCTCGCCCGACGCCGGCGAGGTCGAACCCTCGCCAGATCTGGCGACTCTGTGCTGCAGCTTTCTTCTTTTTTATTTTTTTTGGTGTGGAACCGGGCCCGGAACCGGCGGTTCCGGGCTGGTTCCAAACCGCAGGCCCGGTCAACAGGCCGGGCCCGGGTTTGACCGGGCCGGTTCCGCTCCGAAACCGGCCCGTGGCCATGACTACATGTAACTTATCCAACCACCATAATACTGTGATTTCAATCACACATGACCTAGACATCCTGGAACAGGAATCGCGTTTGCCATTTACAATACAAATGTGCCATCTTCCGACAAAGTTCACTATTCTCAACGACAATTGCGGGCGAGTCATCCATGTCCATAATTTTAAGTTTTGTAATCTAAGTCTACTGCAGAAACGATCCAAGTCTCGAGGACAGAACCAGTCCTCTTTCATCTGCAGTTCAAAACAAAAGCACGGTGAAAAATTACAGTAACAAGTAATGGGCCACATAATAAAGAAAAGAAGGGTAGCTGTCATCTGCACTCGTTGATATTTTGACTTGTGCAGACATATGATTTTGATATCGATGATAGTTTTTGTTTTAATGTGCAAGTGTGCATGCATGTATGACATAATTTGGTAGATGATGGACAAGGGACGATATAGGATAGTTCAAGGATCGTTTCATTAGTTGAACGAAATAGTTTGATGGAGGCGGAGGAGCTAAGGATGTGGATTTATGAGCTCACTCCCCACACAATTTTACATGAATGATCCCTCGCCTGTTCATATATAGACCATCTCAACCGACTTTTAGTCACCGCCTTTTGCGAAGATAGCCTCAATGTTTGACAAAGCTAGTCTTTCCCTTCTTCCCGCGGGTTTATCTTGCACCGACTCGGACAGACATTTTGATTGCTAGCTGTGCGCGTGCTCGTCTTCTAGTTTCATGATTAAGCAGCCTTAGTATTTGACTTTACGTCTTCCTCTTTGTTTGCTGCTCACGTCCATGTTCTTCTTCAGCAACCACCATTCTCAACAAATTCTAGGCAACTTGCTCGAGCTGTCCACCGCTTAAGGCTTTCTTCAAGATTAAGCTAGCCACCATTCTTGACATAGTTGAGAAGAGATCTAGAGACTTTAGAAATTGTGATCCAATTTCCCAAGACTCCCCTTTGATCCATTTTCGTGATTTATCTAACATGTCTTGTAATGTCTCGGAGGACGTACCCTAAAATTCTTCATGTAGTTTGTCTCTTGCCTTTTTACAGTCTACGTCCTACGATCCCTTGCATCCTTTTGCCAAAGCACTTGCACTCACCTTCGAATCAGCATACCTTTTCTATAACAGTGTCTCATATGTTTTGGGCCATCAAAATGTTCCTAGTTATAGTTGTTCCCTTCGAAAGTAGAGAAGGGTAGTCTTTGTGAGGCAAGTTTACTATAGTTTTGATAATGGCAACAGAGTTTGGTGTTTTTTAATAGAGATTGCAGGACAAATGTCCAATATTAAACCAACAACACCCTTGAGTGTTTTTAGAAAGGTCGGTTAGGATTAACACCCAATACCAACCCAACGACACTCTCTGTCTCTGGCTTTGGCTCCGGCTCCGGCTCCAGCTCTGTTGGCTCTCGCTCAGGTTCGGGCTCTGGCTTTGACTTAATTGAGGATGGTGAGGACAAATGGCCAAAACCATCCGAATGTGTGTAGCTCTAATACCACTGTTGGATTTTTGGAGCTTTTATGCTTCTGTTGGAAATTGCGGAAGCGTATGTGCAAAAATATGTTAAATATATGTGTGTACCACGGCAAGGAAATGAGATATAGCAAGGGTTAGACAAAGTGGACGAGAAAGGGAATTTTATTGGAAGTACTAAAATTCTCGGGAGCATTCTCAACAAATAGGCTAGTAAAGAAAAGAACAAAACGACCGCACTCCTCCCCATTTCTCCGTTGTGATACCTACCTCATAGTTTACCATTCAATTACGAGAGAATAAATGGAAGAAAATGGATTAACCGTGCAACCTAAGAGGCAAATGTCACCTTAGGCACCAAGAGCGTAACCTGCGAAGTTGCCGGTTTCTTTTCTGGTCTCTTCTTGGCTTCAGCTTTATGAATGTCCACTCCAAACCTGGGTGGAAGCCCAGGAATTTAAGGCTGGGTTAAATCACGTGCAGAAGCAGATTTTATAGCAAAAGATGCTGAACTGTAAAGGGCACATGCATGGAGCGTACTTTCTTATCTCAGGTTTCAAGTCTCTTAGGGTTTGCCATATGTATTGAATCGAGCAATATCATGCATGGTGTTCTGTGTCTTCGATACCGTTTCACCAAAATGACATGGCATCAAGGGGAGAAAACATGAGAAGCTTTGGTACACAGAGAAAAACTAACTTCACACATAGGAAGCTCAGAAACGAAAAGGTGCCAACCAGCAAACGATGGGAAGGACAACATATTTCTTGGGAGAAGATGCACTCCTGCTTCATCCGTTTCAGCACATTTTTCCCTCGATGATTCTTTCATGTACAGGGAAAACCACGGGCTGTCCAAAAAAGTGAATGAAGCCATCTTAATCTTCTGAAAGATCCTGACAAATATTCCTCAACAAAGAAAGTTCGGGTCCAAAACTTATAAAGGTGAAGCTAAGCCGCTCCCCATGATAGTGGTGGATATAGAACTCACCGGAAACAACGCTCAAATTTGTCCGTGTCTCACTTATTCGGGTGCTTGGAAATGTTAGCATCATTGTTCCGTCTCCCATATGTCCCTTAACATGAGAAAGAGAAGGAAAAGTACCAAAATAATCATAAATCTATCGAACGTGTCGATTTAATCCTAAATTTTTTTGGCTAATTTAGTCTTAAACCTTTTTAACGACGTACCGATCTAATTCTAAACTTTTCAATTATGTCAATTTAGTCTTCAACCCTTTAACGATGTGTAGATTTATTTCTAAACCTTTTGACGATTTTGCCAATTCAATCCTTCTGGCCAACTTTGGCGAGAAAACGTGCCATCCTAAGTGGCACAGTCAGCCTTGATATGAATAATTTTCATAAATTTTTTTAAATTTTTTTTTCTTGTTTCGAGACGGAGTAATGCAGCATCGGCGATCGAGGGTACGGCCCAATTGAGGACCAACCTTCTTTCTCCTCCTTTTCGAGCACGGATGCCACGATGGCGAGGCTCTTGGAGGAAAAGCTGCCAATGAGGCTCTAGAGGCGGAGGCAAGCGCTGGAGCAGCAAAATCTGAGAGCGAAAGGCTAGAGAAGGCGCTCGGCAACAAAACTTGAGAAGACCCAAAATGTAAATTAACAAGAGAGGGAGAGCGAAGGCCAGAGCAGGAACGATCGCCGGAGCAGCAAAATTTGACAGCAAAATCTAAGACCGAAGGCTAGAGAAGGTGAGCGCCAGAGGAGCAAAATCTAAGAGCCAAGGCAGAGAAGGCGATCAACAGCAAAATTTGAGAAGACCCAAAATTTGAATGAACGGGAGGGAGAGGGAAGGCGAACGCTGGAGAAGGCCAAAATCTAAGAGCCAAGGCCAAGGAAGGCGAGCGTCAGAGCAGCAAAACCCGAGAGCGAAGGCAGAGAAGGCCATCGACAGCAAAATCTAAGGAGACCCAAAATTTGAATAGACGAGAGCGGGAGAGCGAAGGCTAGAGAAGGCAAGCGCCAGAGAGGGCCAAAATCCGAGAGCAAGACCCAAAATCTTAAGAGCGAAGGCGAGAGACCCAAAAATTTGAATCAACGGAAGGGAGAGAGAAAGCATTCGCTCTTATTCTTCAGAAGAAAAGAACCGACGAGAGAAAATCTTCGTTTTTAGATAAAGAGAGATGGTGAAATGAATTTGTGCAGGTCCGGCGAAATAAGTACGTGTACAGGTCTAGTCTAGAGAGAGGGAACAGATTTTTTAAATATAGGAAAAAGAAAAGGGCAGGTCTAGTAAGGGAAAGACAAGCGGGCCCCCCCACCACCCCGGCGTGCTGACGTGGCTCCACGTGTCGCGTCCTAAGTGGGTCGGGACCACGCTGACCTTTCGTGCTGCCGCCGCCGTTCCATCTGTTTTTGGCACGCGACCCGTTTGGTAAAAAAAAAAACCCAAAGGAAATGGGAAAAGAACGGAACAGAGAAGCGCGACGCTGACGGACGAAGGGACCATACCCGTCCCCTGTTGACTTAGACCCACCAGGGTCATCGAGAATCGGGTTGAAAATGGTGGCGAATCCCACCCCCATGGATTGACAAACGCGACATTCAAACGTTAGAATTTGAAAGAAAAGAGCAATTAAAGCGGACCCATGTTATCGAAACGTGGAAAGTCAAGTCTGGTTTATTGAATTCCCCCATCTTTTTAAGCTAAAAATATAAAGCTTTGGATGGCTGGCTCCTGCCCTTCCTGTGGAAGAGAACGCGCGCAGTCTTCGTTCACGACAGACCCAGCAAACGGGAGGACGACAGCTGATTACCAAAGGTCCCGGGGACCCCTTGAGCAAGGGAAAGGTGAGGAAGTTTTCCCACGTTCGGATGCAAAGAGAGAAACGTGATTGTAGTTCTTCACGCGCTGTAAATGAACAGCGGCAGCGGCAGCGGCACCAGCACCAGCGCCAGAATATACCTGTCTCTTTTTAAGAATAGTTTTTTCTTGTGGAACGAGACGTCCATGTCGTGTCTGTCCAGTGGCGTTCGTCCTTCGATTACTTTCCGCCTAACCCAAACTTTTCCACGAGCCACTTCGTTTTCGCTGCCGTCCATCGCGACCTACTTCGGTTTTTCTTGGTCGCGCAAGCCGTGTTTCGCTCGAATTCTAACCGCGTGTTCCGTAGACGTGCACGGCTGCGCATACCCTTGCATAAGCACGTAAAAGAGTCTATTCTTCCTCTTCTGATCAAGCTGGGATTGTATCTACTTGTGAATTGCTCAGTCTGGTTTTGCACAAACTGATGATATCACCCTTCCCATCTGATGAATCGATCTACAAGATGGTGCATGCAAAGCATTCTTCCTTTATCTCTTCTTTTGGAAAACCTTACGAGATGAAAGAGGCAGGCTACATATTGTGTAATTGACAATAGAAGAAACCCAATTAAGATTACTAAAAGTAGTAAAAAGGGCGCATCAACACGCCGTGAAACCCACCCATCGATGGCCGCGTTGGTTTGTGCTCAGTTCCTTTCACGAGAGGTCCTGGGTTCAAACTCGTCCATCGGTGATTTAAGTGGGGGGTCGTGGCTGTGGGATGCTGCGCTAGCCCCCTTCGAGGACTAGTCGGGCATCACCGCTGGTTTGAGCCCTAGCTCGCCGGCCGCGCGGACACCTCGATTATCATAAAAAAAAAAAAAACGCCGTGAAATTTTTTAAAAAGACCACATTTCGGAAAGTGACCCATTCCCGTCGCCAACAGTCACAATTCCGAATTAGAATCGACAAGCGCGGATAGAGTATTCTAATAGCACTCTTTAGCAGATTCTTAAACACTGGGTCAGAGATAGTTAGGAAATAAGACATATTCCAATCAATTGTGTATGTATTTGATATATGGTAATTGATATTGTTAATCATGATACAATAGTTCGAATATCTTGTTACCTGAATAGTCATTTTGTACGGGCTATAGGTTTTTTCACGCGCTCTTCATCGTTGAAAATACAGAATTGCACATATTCTCTTTGCAACGTGATTATTTTTATCTAACATTAACGCGTTGAAAAAAATTACTCTTTCCAGATAAAAAGCAATGCATTTCACATGCTCCTTCATCCTTTCTCACAGCCTTTAAGAAAGTGTGGTCAATACTGCCTAAACATTTCCACTTTTCCCCCAACGAATTGAAGAGAGAGAGACAGAGAGAGAGGGAGAGAGGAAAGATAATGCACTCTCAAATGTGAAGGCCGCACTCTCCATGCATTTCCTTTTTGGTGTCATCCTGTGTGTTCTCCTAATGCCCTAGTCCCCATCACATGCAAATTCGCACACTATTCTCAATTAAAGAATCACCAGAACCCACTTGAATCAAACCCACTAACTAAGAACACCACGAATAGATCTGGAGTTGGGCAATAGGGAAAACCAAGCTAATTAACTTTTCACATGCATTGATCAAATCAAACGTTTGACTTTGTCTAGCTTCCGTTGTGTCCTAGTTGGGGAAACAATAGTACATAACTTGATCATTCTTGTGAGAGGTGTGAACCCACACACAGAGTAATCAAATTACGTCCATGCTTAGATCATTCATATACCCTAGCTCTAAATCCGTAAATATTCTAGAATCTTCAAGATAGAGGGAGAGAATCAATTAAGGTTACATCTTAACTCAATTGGCTTGACATTTAATTCATTAGAATCAATGATATTTATACCTGAGCAATATGTATAAGAAAGGAAATAATCTAACAAGAAAATTAGTTATATTAGAAAATAATGAAATGCCAAATGACATCCCTAGCATCTAATAGGGTTAATTCCACGAAATACTCAAAAATGGTACACCTGTAACAAATTTACCACAAACTAATTTTTTGATCACCAAAAATTCAAAACTGGTACACCTGTGACAATTTTACCTCTGTTAGTTTTCGTTAAATTTTACCGTCAAATTTTTGAGTTAGATGACACGTGATAGTTGAAAAGTATACCGATTTTGGGTTTTACCCCTCCTTCATTCACAGGTTTATCAATTTGTGTTTTTTTTTTGTATTAATCCAATTTAAAGGAAGGTAAATTTATTACAAGTGTATCAGTTTTGGGTTTTTGGTGGTCAAAATATTAATTTGAAGTAAATTTATCATAAATGTATCGATTTGGGATTTTTCGTTATATTCATCATGTCTTATATTATCTCTGGTAATATTCTCTCATAGAGAAATCTCTAATATCCATAAATATACTTAGTTAAATTCCCGCTCAAGAGGCTTTTTATCTTATATGCATGATGGGAATGATTCCATGGAAATCATGGAGGATGAAAATGAATTGAGCTCTGAAACGGGAGGTCGTCAAAGAGGCGGAGGAGCAGACAAGATAGAGTTTGTTTGGCAAGTGGACGCCGCCTTCAACGACGAAAACTTTTCCAAAGCCGTACACCCAGTCAAGACATATCTTGATCGACGCACCTGCTCCTCCATAGGAATCGACATTTTTGGTTGTATCTATTTGTACTTTTGGCAACTATCTTAGCCCTTTCTCTCGGGGGGGAATCGGCATGGTGATTATTCTCGTGAATATTTGATTAATGAAAGTGTTATGTGACCGTTGATACCAAACGCTCTTGATTGTTTATCGACAAGTGATAAACTCGGTCGATAAGAGCTAAGTTTAGCAAATACAGGTATCGCTAATGAATTGAGTAGAACAGTTGACAACTTGAAAAGAACTAACAACTCGTCAGTAAAATCATTAATAATGGATATCACCGGTAATTAATAAAAGCTATCACCATTTGACGAGGTTATTGAGCCAAGTAGCGGAGTCAATATTTTTGGATCCTTAACTTCATATAGATAAGCGTTGCTGAATAATAGGTGATTGCGGAGTAACTTCTTGTAACTACGTATAGGATTAGGAAGTTGCTTATTTACTTACCCACATTGTATTCTTTGTGAAAGACCCCAAATCAATTATAGAACTCAATACTCTTATGCAAATTTATCTTATCTTTACTTTCTTGCAATTTACATCGCTATCAGCATTGTCCCTCGTGTTCATATTTTTAAATCCCTGGTCATTTATTTCCTCGTCCAAAATTAATAAAAAGGACCCATCTTAATGTTCGTTGATTCGTATTAATCATCCATACTCTTCAAGGAATTTCATCTTTTCGTTGAAACTATGACCAACTAAGATTTGACATCGGGACTTGTCATTTGTGTTCATCCGGCTCATCTCACCGAACACATAAAATTGATACCACATGCATGTGATAGTATATATGTACTCACATTTCACACAATCTCAATGTTTTAAACCTCTTGTATTGTGTAGTTATAATCCTCCTTTCATGTCAATGCATGTAAAAAATGAGAACAAACGGGGAGCATGATTGCATGCCTCGTCTTTTCTTGTTTGTCCAATTGCAATTTGCGAAGTTGTTTTTGGCCCCCATGTTTTCCTCTTTTCCTCGGGGCAAGCGCTGTCGCTTAGGACGTACTCACCCGCCGCAAAACATGTCTCGAAATCAAATTCATCTTTCTTGCAATTCCGCATGCTGTCCCCGTCCTTTTTGAAGGTCGAGAACCATGTGAACTCTTTTCATTCTCCCTTTCTTCCTTTTGTTTGGGTATATCCCACATTTCTAATTTGATTTCGTCTTCTGAAAATCGATATCATGGGTGATCGATTTTCGAGCGATCCGATTCCCGTTCAGGAACTAAGAACCGAAGTAGAGGGGTCGGTTCTCAGTTTCTGGAATCGAAAACTGGATCGGTTCTCAGGTGGTCAACTACTATTACGTTTTGATTTATACTTGTCATCTTATTCAAGTGCATAAGTAAACGTAATCGCTTCAGTTTTGAAGGGTTTTTCTTTGTGAAACGGGAGAGCAATGGTCTGATTCGGGCGATTTGGATAGGCAGTTCTACACTTGAAATCGGGAACTTGATCGAAATTTACGGATTCCAATTTTATGGAATTGGAAATCGAACCGGTGCCCTGAAAACCACCCAGAACCTACTGGTCCAGTCTCATTGATTCCTTTTTCTCACCTCTAGACGAGACATGTTGATCAAAAGTCCTTTGATAGCGTGTCCCGCTTTCTCTACCAACGCCGGTCCATGTCCGCCCAAACATCGCCGTCGAATCATACCCTTCACCACGGTTTGACCCTCCAATAATCTCACCCCAATAATAACTGCACGTTATCTGAATTAAGTATGACGACTTTCAACTCTTCTGTGTTTTGTCTAAGTCTCTCTCTCTCTTCTCCATTCAACTCTCTCTAAAAGACGTCCCTTCCTATATATACGTAAGCTCTTAGGTTCTTCCTCCCCCGAAGCTCACGCTGCATATCAAACCATCATCCCTCAACATACCGCACTGCAAACTCATCATGTCTGTTTTCCTGTTTGTAGGGTTTTCTGTTATCTTGTATGTCTTCCTCTCCCTCATCCACCAAAACATCAGCAAGAAAACACCATCTTGCCATGGCCCTCCTTCTCATCCCATCATAGGATGTCTCCTCTCTTTCTACCGGAACCGTTTCCGCCTCCTCGACTGGTACACAGACCTCCTGTCCCGATCCCCCACCCAGACCATCGTCATTCACCGGCTCGGCGCGTGCCGAACCGTTGTCACCGCCAACCCTAGCAACGTCGAGCACGTCCTCAAGGCCAACTTCCACAACTACCCAAAGGGCGTCCCCTTCACCAGCATCCTTGGCGACTTACTCGGCTGCGGCATCTTCAACGTCGACGGTCCTCTCTGGACCACCCAGCGCAAGCTCGCCAGCCATGAGTTCAGCACCAATTCGCTGAGGGACTTCATCGTGCAGAAGCTTGAAGCCGAAGTCGAGAACCGGCTCTTGCCACTTCTCCAAGGCTATGCTGATACTGATCGAACCCTCGACCTTCAAGACTTGCTCAGGAGGTTCGCTTTCGACACCGTGTGCCAAGTGTCTTTAGGCACTGACCCAGATTGTCTCGACCTCTCGTGCCCACTGCCCCCTCTGGTGACTGCCTTCGATGACGCGTCGAGGATATGCGCAATGAGGGCTGCCTCTCCAGTGTATCTGGTTTGGAAGATCAAGAGGGCGCTGAGCATCGGGTCCGAAAAGAAGCTTGCCGAAGCTGTCAAGCTCGTGCATGGGGATATACTCGATATAATCCGGAACAGGAAGAAGAAGCTGCTCCAAGATAACGATGATCAGCAGATAAAATATGACGGTGACCTCTTGTCGCGGTTTATTACGGCCGGGCACAGTGAGGAGATGGTGCGGGACATGGTGATAAGCTTCGTGATGGCTGGAAGAGACACCACATCGGCGGCCATGACGTGGCTCTTCTGGTTGCTCGCCCAGAACTCGAACGCCGAGCAAGCGATCATGAGCGAAGTTGACTCGATTCTTGACCGGAGCAATAACAAGTGCTTGGACTTCGAAGCCTTGAAGGAGATGAGGTTCCTGAAGGCATGCCTTTGTGAATCGATGCGGCTTTACCCGCCGGTCGCGTGGGACTCAAAGCATGCCGCGGTCGATGACGTGTTGCCGGACGGGACCCCTGTGAGGAAGGGGGATAGAGTGACGTACTTACCCTACGGGATGGGGAGAATGGAGGAGCTGTGGGGGAAGGATCGGTACAAGTTCAAACCGGACCGGTGGCTGGTCGGACCGGGAATGGAAGGTAGTCCCGAGGGGGAGTTGAGGGCGGTGAGTCCATACAAGTACCCGGTTTTCCAGGCCGGTCCAAGGGTGTGCCTCGGGAAGGAGATGGCCTTCATCCAGATGAAGTACGTGGTGGCATCGATATTGAGGAGGTTCGAGATCACACCGGTTCCGGAGAATCGGCCCGTCTTCGTTCCCCTGTTGACTGCCCATATGGCGGGGGGGCTGAAGGTTGCGGTCAAGAAGAGGAACTAATCGGAAGCTGCCAAGCTGTTGCAACGAAAGGAGCTGGAGAGTACATAAGATAGGGTCGGCGACAGGGCGAATGCGTGTCGTTTTTGTAGCTTTAAAGCCTCAATCGATTCAGTAGATTGATGAAGTAGTGTTCATGTGGACAGAATGCCGTCTCCTATCATTGCCTCGGTACATGAATATCTACATAATAACACAGCCTGGTGGAGAATGGACCAAATGCACAGATACATAAGTTAGTGGAGAATAAAAAGGGTTATTAGGTCCCGATGACCTCTAGGAATCCAAAGCCATTCTTACATGTATCATTGTGTGAATACGATGATTAATTACTTGAGTGATTGATGTCAAATTGGGCACAAAGTAAGAATCGAATAGAAAACACCGACACGTCACCCCTAACGTCACGTTGTTGTTTGATCTCCGGTCCCGTGGATTGGGCAAATTTCATCTCTAGAATATCGTTTTCCTGCAGTTCGGCGTGTGAACGATGGAAGCCATGACCAAAAAAGTTAAGAGGGGAAATGATTTAATATGCAAAGCGCATGTGAAAATTATGCCCGAGTGTTACCAAAACACGGCTGGCACATTTTTCACTCCCCCGGTCTCGACTCCACGAGTCCTTCGCTATTGCATATCTTCATAGGTTACTGATGCCAAGTAATATTCTCCATACTTCAATCAAATTGTATTTGTCCAAATCAACCAGAAAATACAGGAGAGCTCATTTAAAACGATCTTCACCCAAGTGATTCCCAGTACTCACGGGAATGTAAATCGCAAGAACTATTTCATGAAGCTCCGTAGTCGCAGCAAATATCTACGGATACTGATGCGGGGTCATTAGAACTTAAATCTCCCAATGATTACATTGCCATCACAACCTGAGCTTCATCAATAAATCGAACCAAATTGTCAATCAGAAAAGCACATAGCAAATTCATTCTCAACATGGTCCAATAGGACCAGAGCGCTCAAGATAGCATTTGTTGATGGTAGGTAGCTTAAATGTATAGTTGAAAAGGCAATTAATGTGTTTCCAATGTTTAGCGTACTCAGTTTGCCTTTTTGTGTTATTAATGCTTTAGTGTGCTTAATTTGTCTTCCTACATTAATCAAAGAGTCTTTGATGCAAGGCAAAAATGTCAAGAGTCTTTATTGCAAGTTTGAAAGAGTGTGAAGTCTTTGATGCAAGGTTAAAATGTCGAGTTTTTATTGAAGGTTTGAAAGAGTGTGAGCTAGTTTTCATTACTAGGTTGAAAAGTCTAAAAGTAGAGTGTGCTAACATTTACTATGAGAGTCTTAGTACAATGGCTTAGTTTGGCTATTAATAAAAGATGGAATCTCATATTTAGGGGAGACTTGATTTGTCATACATGAGATTTCTCTTGAAGTGAGCAATTTCCTTCAAATTTCGGTTCTTTATCCATTTGTATGGTGATGAGCCTTAAATTCTCTATCCTTGGCCAGTAACTTGTTCCTTTAGGCATTGGTGGTGAGCATCATCTATCCTAACTTCATTTTCATTCCTAATACACTCCATTTAGCCCCAATTTCTCAATTCCAGCAAGTTCCCTTTTTAATAGAAAACAACACATTCCATCATATACATCCCAGCAAACATTTATCCATACACTATATCCTTTAGACACTAGGCCAGCAAGTTCCCATATAACCTTCAGAACTCTGGCTACTGAACCCAAAATCTCCTACTGGAAAATCTACAATCTAATAGCATGATGAAGTTAAGAGACAGACAGCAGTACAACATAGGAAACTATATAGAAATCGAATGTACCTGAGAGTTTGTTTCAGCATCAACAGTACTCAGTTCATGTCTTCATTAGTGGTCCATATTCCCCGTTAAAATGACATTAATACACAGCAGAGATGATTCACAGGAGACGAAAACAATGGCACTCTGAAAGCGGCATACAATGGTATCCACAAATTAGAAGAGGAAATGTAAAGCACAGAAGGAATTTATACCAAATTACAGTGTGTAGGGAAATGAACCTCCAGAGATGCTGAGATTTAGAATGATCATACATATGAAGCCCATGACAAGCCGTATGTAACTCAATATCTCGAATCAATCCCCTGTTCACCGATGAATCCCTCACTTCTTAAAGAGTTGAACTAGCAAGAACAAGACACTCATTTTTCTCTTTGATGAAGTGGTTGACGGGAGTTGGAAGCTCTAGGCAATTCTTGAAACTTCAACTATTCAGTTTATGAAAACTCGAGATTCAAGTAAAAATGGTTTCAAGTCCTCATCCCTTTCTGCTGCCATTTCTCCTTAACCATTCCATGCCCACATCCATGCATCTTCAAACATAGAACAGATAAGTCCTGCCAACAACTTGATCTTCTCTTCCTCAGTTTCTTTCAGGATAGGGATATCCCAGTCTCCTAAGTAACACCAATGATGATTCTTCCCATGGACGTCTGCTAATATCTGTATCTTCAAACTCTGACTTGCATCTAACTTTGAAATATAATTTGGGTGTATATCACCCTTGTAATTTATCATTACGGATATACTGCTCTTCCCCGAGAAGGAAGTTCTCCAAATCATGATTAGACAATGGCGCCTTAAGATGTTTCGATGCCTATTATTGCACAAGGCATAATGCCGCACTGCTTTTGCTGTGGTTTAGAGCATAGACAGGCTTGATGGGACTACGTCATATATTTCCTCCTTATAAGTTACTATGTAAGAGGAGCTAATTTCAACAATGTATCATATAATGAATCTCAGATACAGGCAACATAAAGCATGAGATTCGGGAGCATTATTATTAAGTGTCCACTAGCATTCTAATTGTCACAATTTCAATCCACAATAATACACACGCAGGTGGTCCTGCATAGACAATAAATTTGACGTTGCAACAAAGAATTATCGGTCCGTCAAATCACGGTATTGCCAATCACTATCGTCCACAGAAATAAAGTCGGAGAGAACACATCCAGTAAGGCATGCCTGTAACTCATCCAACCACTATAATACTGTCAATTCAATCAAACAAAATCTAGACATTCTAGAAAAGAAATTGCCTAATCCAAAAGTGCTACCTTCTTACATAATTCACTATTTTCAACCAATGTGGGCAAGTCTTCCGCATCCACAATATTCAGTTTTCTAATCTAAGTCTACTGCAAAAACTATCCAAGTCCTGAGGACAGAACCAGTCCTCTTTCATCTGCAGTTTAAAACAAAAACACAGTGAAAAAGTGGGTTGCTTACAGTACTTAATAATGGCCACAAAATTAAGAGAACCTACAAAGTAAGGGTAGCCATCATCTGTACTGAAATTCTTGGGAGCATTCTCAACAAATAGACTGGTGAAGTAAAGAACAAAACGGCCACAGTCCTCCCCATTTCTCTGTTGTGGTACCTAACTCATAGTTTACCAATCGATTAAAAGAGAAGAAATGGAAGAAAATGGATTAACCAAGCAACCTAAGAGCCAAATGTCACCTTAGGCACCAAGAGCGGAATCTGAGAAGTTGCTGGTTTCTTTTCTGGTCTCTCCTTGGCTTCAGCATTATAAATGTCCACCACAAACCTGAGTGAAATCCAGAAATTTAAGGTTGGCTTAAATCACATGCAGGAGCAGATCTTATACTAGAAGATGCTGAACTGTCACAGGGTTATACAAGGAAATGGCAAATAGAACATACTTTCTTATCTCAGGTTCCAGTCTCTTAGGGTTTGCCATGTGCAGTGAATCAAGCAATATCATGCATGGTGCTCTGGTCTTTGATTTTGTTTCACCAAAATGACATAAGATCAAGAGACTCCAATGACTCCTGGCAAGTAGACACAGACAGATTCGAAGCTTTGGTACACAGAGAAAATAAAATTCAGACATACAAAGCTCAGAAAAAGAAAAATTACCAACCAACGAACAATAGGTACGATGACATATTTCTTGGAGAAGATGCACTCCTTCTTAATCCAGTTCAGCACTTTTTCCCTCAATGATTCTTTCATGTACAGGGCAAACCACAGGCTATCCAGAAAAGTGAACGAGGCCTTCTTATCTTCTGAAAGGTCCCGCCATATATTCCTTAACAACGAAAATCCAGGTCATAAACTTATAAAGGAGAAGCTAAGCCATTCCCCACGATAGTAGTGGATAGAGAGCTCACCTGAAACAACGTTCAAATTTATTTGTGTCTAACGTATTCGGGTGCTTGGGAAAGGTAGCATTATTGTTTCGTCTCCTGTTTGTCCCTTAGCATGAGAAAGAGAAAAGGAAACCAAAAAAGCAGTTAACAGAATTTAAATGTCGTAGAGTTTCTGGGTAACTTACCCCCTCTGTTTATACACATTAGGACACCATCTTTAAAAATAACCCTATAAAGCTACTGTGACTTTCAGAGTGTTCTAGCAAACAAGTCTGTCTCGAAATTACTCTGCTCAATCTTCGAATTGTTCGCCTTTTCTTGATTCTCAAATTTTAAGAAACACATGTAAGACCCATTACAATGTAATAGCCTCTTTGGTTCATTAAGAATGGATGATTGCTTTTGTCTGTCTTGAAATTTGAATAATCTATGCTAAACTAGGAGCCTTGGCATATGGTATACCAATAAGGCGTGAAGTCATAGAGACGACTTTCATTAAAATGCTCCAAAGAAAGTTCATCTAAAATGCATGATCATTCTGATCAGACTATGATCATGCATTTGACTACCCAAAAGTATCACGCTAAAGCCTCGCACAGTAGGGTGTCCTCAAATATACTTTGCTAGAGCTATTTATGAACCATGAAAACAAACGTTAATATTTACTATTCTTGCTTCCGATTGAGCTTTTCCACGGTGCTGCGACTAAAATCTTCCAGATGTAACTTCCTGCATGAACTGGAAAATCTATCTAGTCTTACCATCATACTCTCTCGTACTGAGGTACTACTCAAATTTGTGCGGCAACCTTCCTAAGTTTGTGCGGTAAGGTCCACGACATAAAAACGAAAGTGCTGTCAAACAATTTGCTAGAAAAGCTTTGAGATCTCTGACGAACAATTTCCATCTTCACTAGCAAGACATCAGTAAAGAGCAAGAACCCATTCCGCTATAAGTGATCATTCATTCACCAATACATCTAAAGCAAGCACACAAAACTCGGGTCTTCTTTCAAAGCATTCACCGCGCAATCGGCAAACAGACGTCTCAAGCCACAACAACAAGATACCATACATCTTTTCGAGATCAACTAGTCCTTCCAGATATCCTTTTGGCCAAAAAAGAAAAATGATCATTCACGTCTAATTCGCAAAAGGGTCAGCAACAGAGGCAACAAAATTCTAGCTTTTCGAGTCATCACCCTAGACAGGTCAAGACAGCATCTTTCTCGCAGGTTGCGCGAGAATTCCTTCCCCACGTTTCGTCGAACACAGTTCGGTTTTGTTTTCCTTGGCTCCCTAGGAGAAGCACGATCACAAAAAGACCCAGATGCAAACTAAGCTGGAAACCGCCGCCGTTCATCGTCACCAGAGAGTTTGGAAACAATTTACCTGCTGCGGCAGCACAGAAATCCTCCACATTCAGGATTTCACGCTGCTTTCGCTTCGGCATCCGCAGAGAGAGCAACGACACAGCTTGTTCGCACTTCAAGCAAATCGGTTGGGCGAAGAAGATGCGGAGAACTGCTGCTCCCTGGAAGAACGGATCAAAGAAGTGGGGGGCAAAATAACAAAGACGATACCTGAAATTTAATTTAATACGTAATCAGATTTTTGAATTTTTAATTTGTTCAATTTGATATTTAAATTTTAACTCGATGCGCTAATTTTTAGTATATATTTAATTTATTTTTTAAATTATATAAAAAAATTTAATATAATCATTTCATTAATTTAACTTTATGAACTATATTGAATATTTATAGGCCATATTAAATATTATGCTAAATTCAAAAATTATATCATGTAATTTAAAAATTTATAGATCATATTACGTATTTTTGTCAAAATTCAGATCGCTTGTGCCATTATCCTTAAGAACGTGGGCCATGTTTGTGGGCTCAAAGGAAACAAGCTCGGCCTAAATAGAGTGGGCTGGGCTCAAACCGGCCCAATATTATCTTAAGCGGCGTCGTTTCTGTCGTCGTCGTCGTCCTCGTCCTCCTCCTCCTTCCTTAGGCTTCGGTTGCATTTACAGTGTCGCAGATTCTCGCAGTTTTGCCAGCACTTGCTCCTCCCGCGCGTCATCGCCGAATCCGAACGGTCGAGGAACCCGGCAACCGCCGATGGTAGAGTCCATACCGTCGCCGCCGCCGGCACCGCCGAGATCCGCTGCGGATCTGTTCTCCGACCCGCTCGACTCCCACCCGCTCTGGTTCCGGCCGTCCGCCTTCCTCTCCCGGGACTTCGACTCCGAGTCCTACATCGCCGAGCTCCGGACCTTCGTCCCCTTCGACACCCTCAGGTCCGAGCTCCAGAGCCACCTGTCGTCCCTCAACCACGAGCTCGTCGACCTAATCAACCGCGACTACAACGATTTCGTCAACCTCAGCACCAAGCTCGTTGACGTGGATGCCGCCATTGTGCGGATGCGGGCTCCGCTGCTGGAGCTGAGGGACAAGATCGAAGGGTTCAGGGGCAGCGTGGAGGGATCGCTCGTGGCGCTGCGCAATGGCCTGAAGCAGCGGTCGGAGGCCGCTTCCGCGAGGGAGGTGTTGGAGCTGTTGCTCGACACGTTCCACGTGGTGTCCAAGGTCGAGAAACTGATCAAGGAACTCCCGAGCGTGCCTGCAGATTGGTCGAACGGGGATGTGAATTTGGCAGAAAATGGCTCTCCCATCAGCAACGGACTGTCCTTGAATCATGCTGCTGAGAACGGAACGAATCTAAGAGAGACTCAGAGCATGCTTCTGGAAAGGATTGCCAGTGAGATGAATCGCCTTAAGTTCTACATAGCTCATGCACAGGTCTGTCTCTCTGTCTCTCCCTCAGCAAGGTGAAGTCTTGAGAGGATTGGTCTCATTGCTTTAGAGTTATGGAAAGATGTGACATTTTGGTTCAGATATCCGATGAATTTGGAATATTTGACTTCAATTTGGGGTTGCTGCACCCAATAAACTGTCCATCACATCTGCATGATGGAAGTATTGAGTTCCGAGGGAAAAAAATTTTGACAACTGAATCAGGAAAGAGCATAATTTTGCAAAAATTCAAGACACATCTAGCTGCATTGATACCTTGCAGCTGTGAGCTTGTGACTGCGATGCTATTAACGATGGGTACTAGCTCGCAGGACCTTGATCAGAGTTAGCTGCTGATCTAGTTTTTCAGGAATTGCTTTCTTCTGCAAGTTTTTGCCCGCCTTCTTTCGAACATCGTTGCAGATCTCCAGCCTATTGAATCTTCTCTTAGTTCTGGAGTTAAGAAGAGGATGAAGCTGAATTGGCTGATTCCGCATGATGGAACTCTTTTAGTATGATTTACTCACTTTGTCATTTCATGTGTGACACATGAATTTAGACGACTGCTAACTCTGGCACTTGTGTCGATTGAACTTCTGGTTCTTATCATATTTGCATGTGGAAGTAAAATGAATAGAAGTGTGCATAGTGCACAAGGAATGTCTTTCTAGTCTTGTTCTCCCCAAATCTAGGAATGCAGTTAGGTTTGAAGAGTTAGCCACTGCGCAATACCTGTTTCAGATTTAATACAAAAATAGAAGCTTTAACTATGACATAAATGCTGTCCACTTCAACTGCTTTGGCAGCTCTGCTGTACGCTGGTTATTATCTTAATGTTGCAGTCTAAATTTCTTGCATTGAGATCAGGTCCATTCGTCCGTGCTCCATTTCTTAAAAAAAAAAAAGTAGAATCAATAATTCAGCACTTAGCACTTAAAAATTGTGGCTAAGTTATATGCCCATCACGTATTTATATCACCATGGCATCGGAAGCTGATGCTTTAATTTTTCTTTCGCCTGCTTCTGTTGAGCCTGTTATTTCATTTCTAGATGTTATGCTTCCACTTATTCCCGTGTGCTAATGTTATAGCAAGAAAGCAGAATTGCTTCACAATTGCACTTTGAGGGCAATTTTGCCCCTTTCTGACCAGAAAAAAGATAAACAGAATGGCTTTGAATTTCAATCGCAATAAGTATATCTTCTGAGAGCTAAGTTGTGCATAGTGTGGAAACCCCTTGCCTTAATCACTTCTTGAAAAGAAGTCAGATGCTTCTCACTCAGCCCAGAAATTTTAAAAATTCTGCTCAAGCTACCACAAATTTAGCAATTATTGCTATCTAGTTTAATAACTTTAACACATCTAAAATCCTGCACTGTAGAGCTTGCCTGCTCCTTCCCTCCAGGTTTTCACAGTTCGATCAGACCAAAATTTAGTAGAGTGAGCTAAGTATGCTTTTTTTTTTTTAACAATTGTTTCACTGTTATTTTCTAAATGCAGCCCTTGTTGCTGTACCTTTCTGACTCCAATAGATACCTCCAAAAAGGAAAGCCCAGCACTATAGCTGCCTCCTATCTTTAAGTTTATATCCATAGTATGCATTAGTTCTTGTCCTTCTCTTTAAAGATTGCTTGTCACTGGGACAATACAGTGCAGCTTCCATGCAGAGATATGATTTGTATGATGGAGTCACCACTCCAAATTCTGTACATTTATTGCTTATCATTTTTCAACGACTGCTCTATGCTTTCTACTTGCTCCTTTTTCTTATGAAGGTATGCTTTCTACTCATTCTTGTTTCTTTAATGCCAGTACAGGACCTACCTTTTGTTGGTAACATGGAGAAGAGGATTCAGAATGCCAGCCGGCTGCTTGATGCAAGCTTGGCTCATTGTTTTGTAGATGGGTTGGAGCATCAAGATGCTAATGCAATTTACAATTGCCTACGTGCATATGCTGCTATTGATAACACAACTAGCACTGAAGAAATTTTCCGGACCACTGTCGTGACTCCTATGATACAGAAAATTATTCCATATGGACAGTCCGGAATGGCAGCACCAGGAGATGCGCTTGAAAGTGATTACCAATCAATTAAGCAAAGTATAAGAGAAGATTGTAAATTTTTACTAGATATTGCTTCCACAGGTAGTCTGCCTTTGGTTTTTTTTTGCTTGTTCTTCTCCTATCTGATCTTTTGTCTGATAACAGTTTTTTTTCTTGCTGGACCCATTGTGTCCTTGGTTTTACTTGGTCTTCTCCTATCTGATCTTCTGTCTTTGATTTTTCATTGTTTGTCTTCTCCTATCCGATCTTCTGTCTGATAGCAGTTTGTTTTCTTGCTGGACCCATTGTCTCGTCGGTTTTCCTTTGGGTACTAAACCATATATTCTGTCTTTATGGCTGCTGCACCTAATTGTTTTATTAGATCGCTCTGATTGAATGTAGATTTTGTGTATGCTTGTTGGAGTGGAGTGTATCTGCTTGTCAAAGGTCTCAAACATGGAGATAACCATTCTTCTAACACCATTAATCCACTTGTCCAGTGACTTCAATCCGTTACACAACACTAGCATTCTTTCTGTGTGAATTCAACCTCCCTTCTCAACTTATTTTGTGTCTATTCATCTGGATCCTATACAGTAAGTAGATTCTGATGAGTATTCTGTCGTTGCCATATGCAGAAAATTCTGGTTTACATGTATTTGATTTCTTGGCTAATTCAATCCTTAAAGAGGTTCTGGTTGCTATTCAAAAGGCAAAGCCGGGTGCCTTTTCTCCAGGAAGACCCACAGAATTCTTAAAAAACTATAAATCGAGTCTCGAGTTTTTAGCTCATCTGGAAGGTAGGGCTTCCCTGTTCCTTTCTTTTTAATTCATACTAGATGTTAGACTTTAAAATACTTATTAAATCTTGAATTGATCTACTAAGAATCTTAATTACTCTGAGTAGACAGCAACTAGATTGCTCATTATTGTTGTAACATCCAATTGTCATGCAAGGCTACTGTCCATCCAGATCTGCTGTTGCTAAATTTCGTGGAGAAGCAGTCTATCTAGAGTTCATGAAGCAATGGAATATTGGGGTTTATTTTTCGTTAAGGTACTTAGCACAAGCTTCACATCTTTCTTCCTTTACCAACATTCGGAGAACGACTTTTGACATTTCTAAAATGGGACATCATCGCTAATACTATTACCCCAGATTTCAGGAGATAGCAGGGGCATTAGATTCAGCACTTACAACAACTAGTCTTGTCCCACTTCAGAATTTAAGTCCTGATGAAGGAAGTTTGACGTTGAAGCAAAGTGTTACACTTTTGGATAGCCTAAAAGCCTGTTGGAGAGATGATGTTCTCATTCTTTCCTGCTCTGACAAGTTTCTGCGTTTGTCTTTGCAGCTTATTTCCAGGTCAGAAGTTAACTCTTTGATTCTAGTACCATGTCAATCTATATAAACTAAAGATCTATATATATTATAGAGTCAAGTCCTTTTGGAAAATATTAAGTTTATCGTGAATTATTTTTTCATCCGATCAAGGAGAATTGTACTTGCTCATTGCATGAGTTGATTAGTTTGTTCAATGCATCTCTTTATTCACTGCATAGATTTGCATAACAGGTATTCTAATTGGTTGTCGTCTGGACTCGCCGCTCGCAAGATGGGTGCCACGGGGCCCCATCCCGGATGTGAGTGGGCTATCACTGCTTTGCCAGATGACTTAATCTATGTATGCTTCTTTTCTTCATCCATTAAAGCTTGTCATTAATTCAAGTCAGATTTACTCTGTGAGTTGATATTCAAGGAGTAAATGTCCATTATTTCAAAGAACCTTCAATGTCATAGTTTATTTGGTGCAGTTCCTACTTGCTTTTAAGGATTTTTTTATTTTTAAATTTTCAGGTTATTCATGATGTACGTCTTCTTGCAAGAGAAGTCTGTGGTGATTACCTGGGGCTTGTGCTTCGGCTTCTCTCTTCATGCTCTGCCGAAGTTCGTGATTTTGTCAAAGACAGCATTTTGCAGGGAGGAAAATCGTTGAATGACATTGTACCTTCAATCATCAATGCAATCGTGGAAGCTCTGGTTGAGAAGTCTGTTGAGGTGCCTTGTCTTATTTTCATTATTAGGAGTACTTGAATCTGCTTTTTCTTTCTTTCATGTTGAAGTCATCCTGTCCTGACAAACTAGATGATACATGGTGATTTGACTTGTAGCGATTTGTCATGTAGTATTGTCTAATCAAATGCGATTAGTGGATCTTCAACTGGTTTATAGAAATTTATGAAAATGTATAGGACTTAAGGCAGCTGAAGGGAATAACGGCGACTTACAGGATGACAAATAAACCTCTTCCTGTCAGGCATTCACCATATGTAGCAGGTGTGTTGCGTCCCCTGAAGGTATGCGCTCCCTTATTATGTCTCTTCTACTCTGTTCATCTTTTTTCAGCATTTGATGTCCCAGATATATCTGTCTTGCCTCAAGTGTAGCGGAACTTTCTAGCTGTTTTGATAACAAATCCAGGACAAAAGAATCATTAGATCTTACAGGTATAGACTGATGAACGACCCACGATTTAAGTCATGTTTAGATGAAAGAGATCGGTGTCCTCTCTTCTTGGACCTCTTGTTTGGACTCAAGTGGTGTCTAGGACCAAATAGTCTCCACTATGGAATCAATTTTTGCTACATTCACATTATGTTATTTGATGCTGTTCACATCAGCTAAGTATACTTGCTTTCCTGTGCTAAATGTGTCAAATACAGGGTTTAGACATGAAAAGTAATCTGTGTCGGGAGAGAAAAAATCATGTCTGTGTGATGAGTGGGGGATCAAGTTTTAGATTCATACATGCTCTTTTTTCTCTTTAATTTTGTGAAGCCATGCCTAAAATTGAAAATGGATGGAGAAAAGGAGAAAAATAAAGAACAAAGACCGAGATCCATTGCATATCTGAGCTAATGGTTTCTCAATAAGCAGCAATTTTTTGCATGCTTGTTGAACGGTTGATGTCGTATGTATTTTTTCGAATATGAGTAGTTCCAGAGTAATTTCCATCGTCCATTAATTATAATGAAGCATAGAAGATGCACACTAGCATGGGTTAATGATTTCCTCATGGGAGAATAATATTTTTTGTTTTTGTATTTCTATTTTGATGTTTGGCTCTATGCATAAACGAGACAATTTTCTTCTGATGTTTTGTGGTGAACCACTTATCTTGCAGACTTTTCTGGACGGAGAGCGGGCAAATGCATACTTGACTACAGATGTTAGGAATGAGCTGCTACTGAGTGCTGCCACCGAGGTTACTGGCCGCTACAATGAATTGGCCTCCGACCTTGTTAATGTGGTAAGTACTTTGAGCTGATTTTTTCCCCTGAAATGTCCCATTTCACATGCTTGTTTTTCGAAATAGAGATCAATCTTCTGTTTGTCAATATAGGCTAGGAAAACAGAATCTTCGCTTCAAAGAATACGTCAGGGTGCACAGAGACGAGCTGGAGCAAGCTCGGATGTGTCGGAACAAAATGTGTCCGACACGGATAAGATCTGTGTGCAATTATTCCTTGACATTCAGGTTTGTCTCTTTCTATCTAAAGTTGATGTTTGTGAGTTACTTATAGCAAATTATGATTATTGCCAAGGTTTTCTTGAGCAGGAGTATGGGCGCAACCTTTCGGTGCTTGGTGTTGAAGCAGCTGATATTCCGGCATATCGTTCCTTATGGCAATGTGTTGCTCCTCCTGACAGGCAAAATGTGATCAAATTCTAAATTATGGGGGCATTTGATTTTTGGGTGCAAGGTTGGATTATATTGTGTAAAATAAGTTGCCTTTTTCACTTAATTGAGAGCCGGTTTTCGACGATCTTTACTAGAGCGACTAAATACTTTCACGAGGGGAACAGTTTTGCACACTGGATGTTTCATTCCTTTGTATACAATGAAGATCATTTAAAATCTTTGTAGCAGAAACTGTCAGCATTTGTGTTCGAGAATAGATGAAAATGGCATCTCTTGCGGTGGAATCCATCAGAACGCCTTTCTTTGTCTCGGAAACCTTTAAAGAAAAACTTCTCATATGATTTACGGACCCGACTGGTTTTTGTATGACCTAGCACTTTTGAAAGTGTACAAATGCAAGTTTTATGTATTGAGATTGCCAGTATTCCCTTCTGTCAACTCAAAAGGCTTGTAAATTTACAAGAAAGATTCCAATCCACTCACAAAAAGCTGTTGTAGGAGGACGACACTCTGTCCACAAATTAGAGGAGATCAAGCGGGACATACTAAACAAACTCGTTTTCGATCTCTCATCAATTCAAAAGAGTCTGAACTCCCAATAATGATGCAGGATGCGTCAAATGTGGGAGCCCGTGACTCGTACATGATCATCAAAACTCGTGCATCTTCTGATGGCCCACGGGGGAACATCTGAGCTCTCTCCTCCAACTCCAAGCATCATCGACTTTCAGCTCTCAACGTCATGTCACTCCTACTCGTCAATGCCGTGTCGCCTAAGACGGGTTAAAATTTGGTATCTGTCAGTCCTCGGAGTTTGCATTTAAGTACCTTTTGGCTTTGGCATTGACTTGCCGTGGGTTATGCGTTGATTGTGAGTGTGGCTGTCATGATCAAGTAGTCCAGCCTGACTGGTCCAAAATCTGTCTTGAAAGAACTGAACCAGCTGTATCTCCTTCTTGTGCTTGGGGTTGGGGAGGACATTGCCGTGATCGAGGGGCTCTTTCTTCTCCGTAAACGACGGAGATTCATGCTTGAAAAAGCTGCTTCTGCTCACAGACAGTGTTCTGGTCGCAGGTGGGAAACCAGAGAAGCTTCTCCGATGAATCGGACTGCTCGCACCAGATGGAACGAAATCTGTAGGTGAAAAGTGTTCCTTTTTCATGCTGATAATAAAACCACGCAGGGACAACACATGGACGGTATGGAAGGCTTAGCCAACGAATCGAGATGCCTCGTATGACATAAAATTTTTGCAGGAGCAATCTCCAACATTCAAAGACAGCAACTAAATCAATCTCATGATCGTACTAAAATAGATAACTCGATAGTACCTCCGTTGACGCTGAAGAAGTCATCCTCGGAGCTGCTTTCCTGCCACGCTTGTGCGTCGAAAAACATCTCCTCTTTACTACCTGCAGCAATTGGAAAGCAGCATGCCTTGAATGGACCCAGTGCAAGTCTGACGGTGCATTTATTTATGGAATCGTCTTAATATCTCGTAAAACAGAAGGCATATATCTGTCCTAGCTATGCATCGCGACATGATTCATGACAGCAAAACTATTTTCGAAGCTGGCAGCATCTGGCATGCCTGTCCAAGGGGGCTACTTCTGTAAGAATCTCTAATTCGATTGATATGAATAGCTAGTAATTCCCAACTACTTCGCATGAGCCGAACCTGTAGTCGTCCATGACGATGTGATGGAATACTGAGAACCCAATTTGCTTTGGGCAACAAAAGGCCCATCCAGCTGAGAAGGAGACTGAATCAGGCGTCTCTCCGCCACTCTCCCATTAGCATCGTCATCTACTGAAACACAGGCACCCATGGGCGACGAGAATTGCTCGAGCCCTCTCACTCGATCTGCCTCAACCGCAAGAAATAAAGAGATGGGAGCACACGACAGAGTGGAGCTGGAATCAGGTGGGCAGAAAGATTGGAAAACTGGCTCAAAATCTGGGTGCTTCATTGACATACCTGCACATCTCCATCACGGTCCTACCTAGGCTGGCATCTTATTATATAATTCTTGCTGCTGCTGCTTCTTCTTCTTCTTCTTCTTCTTCTTCTTAAAAAAACAGGGAATTGTCTCGTCATCTTTGTCGTTTAATCGGCGACTCTGTGGATGAAAGGACAAGCGGTCACATTGTTAAACACGAAAGCCACAGCATAATCGAGAATTATAATATGCCGGCTTGTGGGCTAAAAACAAGCTGGTCGGTTGCTTACACAAGAAAACATAGATCAGAACGCGTGCACTTGGGACTAACATAAGACACAGATAGAATGTCACATTACTCAGTCATTCATCTAAGGAGATGGTTCCTGTTCCGTGGCTGCACAAAAAACCTATTAAACCTTCTCAGAGGGATTAACCCATAAATAAATATGCAAGTTCATGTTCCACCAACTCAACCTGTCCTCCCTCTCATCAGCAGTTGAGCAGATAACGTCACTGCACGGATGTAACGGAAGAGAACCGTGGCTTGCACGTTTTCAGACCGAGACAGTCTCCACGGCTTAGAAGAAATCTGTCATATAGACTCGGACCCCTTTGACCGAGCCGATCATATATCAAGAAACATCGCGATTCATGCAAAATGTGGGATCCTCACGCTATGTCGGACACAGGGAACACGAGTTCTCTCGCGCATACATATCCTACTCTGTGATTGGTTTTATTTGTCCACCGCATTATTCATAGAATTGAGTATGAGACTGAACATATTCTTGTTTCCAAAAGTAGAGAGCATCAAATTTGAGTCCGCGTCAAAAAGGACCATTCTATGCATTTTCAAATGTTGGTAGCTTGAACACGTTGGTAAGGTCCACAAAGATATGTCGGTAAATTATGACACAATTTGCTAGTTTTGAAATAATCAAATGAAAGTTGACAAGTGATCTGACTCCAATAATATTTGCTATGCTAAAATCTTGGTACCTTAACAGGAAAAATGTTGATAAATCACTCAAAATAAGGTTGATTATTTTGTATAGAAGTTAGTATTTTTTATCACTCAGGTAAGGTACAAAAATAAATGTTGGTAGCTTATTAAACCAATTGGTAAGTTGTTGAGGTACAAATAAGTGTTTACATTTCCCAAAAAATGTTAATAACTTAGTTACAGATTGGACTAAACAAGACATCACTCTAGATATGATTGCTAGAGATGATTTGTAACTGCTCCCGATACCATAGCGACGGTTATCCCTTAGTCGGTGAATCCTCTTTGACTCGGAACGTAATTTATTTGCATGCTGCAAGTCAACCGATCGTCGCCACATATTATGTATTTCAGTTAAATTCTGCCTTTTGGAAAGTCTTGATAGATAAGTTTATCAGGCACTTCATGGATGGGTTATGTATTGTCAAGGCCTAGTTTCGGCTACTCAGTTTTTTCACGTTTGGGTCCAAACTGCGAGTCCGATGCCACTAATAGGTCACTAGAATTTGTGAATGTTTCCAAGTTTGTCCTAAATTTCAAATGATATTTAAAAACAAAGTCCACGAGACAATCCAAGATGGGAATCCCGTCCTTAAACCTGATAAAAACAGTTTTCTGCCGAGTTCTCAAATTAGTTGTACAGATGGTGGGCAGTTGGCAAATAGTCTGAACTGAAGTGTTGGAGAAACTCATTCAAGTGAAGTAACAAGAACAATTAACTAAGAACGAATAGTCCATATGAAATCAAACAATAATTCAATCTTATGTACAATGAAATCTCTAAATCATCATAACCTTAAATTCATCAAAGCTGATCATGCCATCTCCATCGAGATCGAAGTGACCTATCATGGCCTCGCACTCATCCGCGGTCTTGGATTGCCCAAGCCTTGAGAGCATCCTCTTCAGGCTCTTCGGCGTGATGAACTCGCACCCATCGGTCACGTACATCCCGAATGCCTCTCTCAAGTCTCCCATCTTCTCTTCCTCGCCCCCACCTTCCATGAACCCGACGAAGTCCTCCAAGCACAGGAGGCCATCGCCGTCCGAGTCCAGCGACTCGACCATGACCTCCGCTTCCTTCAGGAGCAGCTCTCTGCCAGTCAAGCCCACGCGCTGCCTCAGCTCCGAAGGCGAAAGCTTGCCGTCTCCATCCTCGTCAAACCATCGGAACACAAGCTTGTATCGTTCCGCGAGTCTCGCCATGTTGTTATGCGCACCGAAAAGCAAGAGTACTTACTTAGCTGTAGCTACGAAAGACAGAAATTACAGAAGAGCGGTGGGAAGGAAGAGATGGGTTTTGCATGATCAAAGTATGGAGTTTATATACGTAGTGTGGGTACCGCGTGAGGCAAGTAGGAGGGAGGAACCGAGACAGAGCGTAGAAGTTACCCTGAGTTTTCCTTTGAGCAAGGCTTCCTGGTCAACTGACTAGACTTACCCAAAGCCAAAGGTGATTGTGCGTGTTTCTGTTGGTTTTACGCGTGGATCACTTCGCTTCTGACGTCTTTATATAAAGGAGAAAAAAAAAGAGAAAGGTTCAATATAATTAAGTGAATATCTTTAGTTGGATGGGGTAGTTGATGAATCAATTTCTAGCTGTTTATCCTTCATTTTTTTTACTTTTTCGACGTCGAAAGTTGGAAATTTCAATCGTGTATGTAAATCTACATAGATATTATTGCTATAGAGCACTGGTGATGATAGTCTCTTATGCTTCCGTATCATCTAATAAGTAGAGAAGGAGAGGGTGCATTTATCTCCACTTTATTTAAGTGGCAGAACGTGGGGGTTTAATGTGAGTTTACTTTTATACTTGGTCAAATAGTATATATGGATTGTGTTAATTCTATCTCGAGGAGAAAAACAAACATTTGCAATCACTTTCAACTTTACTTTGTACAAAATAAAATGCAATGACTGCATATTGCGAACTATATCATAGTTAGTTATGAAAAATACATATTTCACTTGGTCTGCTAAGATAAACAATAGAGAAGTCCCACATCGGATAAATAATATGGTGTGGAGCAGTTAATATATCCTAGTTAACCTATAACTCATTGTTTTAAACTTTTGAGTAAATGTGGATCTAACTTGATATATTGACGGGCTCAACCTTATGCTCTCTTTTGGCGATCTCAACAAATGATATCAAAGCTGATCAACCCAATATGTTGACAGGCTCGGACTTGAGCTTGCTCTTAGCGATCTCTCTCCCAAATAAAGATATTGGACTTTTGCTGCGTGCTCCCAATACAGTCTAACATAAATTGGATTGTGTGCAAAATCTCAGTTAAATAGGAACTAAGGTCTGTCTTTGCTTCTTGTTGGTATTTACACCTCGATCATCTGTTCGAATATTTTCATCCCTTCAAATCCTTTGCTCATATCCATTTCTTTACTAATCCTACGGTGGATTTATTTTCAAAAGATCTAGCACTTCTGTCCACTTGTGAAGCTTCCTCTCCAGAATTGTTTTCTCATAATCTTGATGCACGTACTTCTGGGTCAATACCACTTCGGCAACTTCTAACATGTCCACCCCGTCCGTGGGTTCTCCATATCAAACATTCCATAATCCTCTCTCTTTCATTCTATCAAAGCAGGTCAACCTACTCTTACACTTGCCGGTTACCATTGTTGCTCTAACTTTGCTTCCCTTCAAGAACCTTCCACATATAGAAAAAGCTAGTACCAATCATCTTTGGCAGCAAACAATGGCACATGAGTTGTAGGCTTTAGATAAATCTCATATATGGGATTTGATTGATTTACCTCCTAGTTAGTTTACTGTAAGTTGTTAATGGGTATATAAAATTAAAACAAGGGAAAATGGTTCTATGGATGGCCATAAATCTCAGCTAGTAGCGAAAGACTTAACTTGAAATACAAAATTGACTATGAAGACACTTTTGCTCATGTTGCATATCTTACTTCTATTTGCAATTTTCATGTTGTTGTCGTTATTAAGTGCTAGTTTTTGTTCCAAATGGACGTTAAAAATGCATAGCTAATGGCAATTTTACTAAGGAAGTTTATATGGTGCCTCCTTTTCAATACATTATCCTTCTAACAAATGTGTATCGATTACGTCAAGCATTACATGCACTAAAACAAGTTCCTCGTGCATAGTATTTCAAGTTTAGCTCAACAATGGCATCCCTTGGTTAAACCAGTCCCTACGACCATGCTCTTTTTATTCGACTGACATCTCGTGGGTTGATTGTGCTCCTCTTATATGTGGGCGATAAGGCTATTGCTAGCGATGATCGTACTGGCATTTCAAAACTCCAGCACTATCTCAATCAACAATTTGAAATGAAACATCTTTGGCGACTCAGCTACTTTTTAGGCTCAAAGGTGACTTTAGATTTTTCTGATTATTATCTTTCTCGAGCTAAATGCACCACTAATCATCTTTCTCAAGAAGGACTCACTAACAGCACGGTCTCTGTAACTTCAATTGAGAACAATGTCAAATTTGATGCTAATGATGGGACTCCTTTTTCGAATCCAACACACTATCAACAACTGGCCCACAGTCTTGTATATCTCATTGCTACTCGACTTGACATCGCTTACGATGTTCATGTTGAGTCAGTACATGACCATGCCCGTCATCTCATTTTGCTACAGTCCCTCGAAGTTTTTCGCTACATCAAGGGAACATTTTTTTCATGGCCTTCACTTTTTTGTTCATTTTACCTTGGAGTTGCTAACATATGCTGATGCTGATCAAGATGCTAACCCTCAAGATCGTCGCTCCACTACAGACTCTTTTTTTTTCTGGGTAATTCACTTATCTCATGGCTTAACAAGAAAAACACCACCATGGCTCATTGTAGTACATAAACAGAATATTGAGCTCTTGTTGATGCGATATTAAAGTTCTTACTGTTGCAATGGCTATTGGATAACATGGGAGTGCGTCATAATAGCGGAACAATCATTCATTGGGACAGCTAAATTTTTATCCATATAGTACATGATGATGTTTTTTTTATTAATACATATACACATTAAAATCGACTGTCATTTTATCTAATACCACGTTTTTCATGGCACTACTCGAGTTGTATCCACTACATCCATTGATCATACTGCCAATATCTTTACCAAAACGCATTCACTCTTGGGTTTTCTGGATCTTTTCTACAAACTATAGTTTGCTTCCTTTAAGCCACCTTAAATTTGAGGGGGTGCTAGAGATATATTAGGATTACTATTGTAATTAAGTCGAATTGCATTCTCTCCATATATATGGGGGCCTTGTACTCTTCATTTTTCTCTTTTTCATCATCTCAACTTGGTATCAGAGCTACTTACCAAAAAAAAAAAAAAACTTGGTATCAGAGCTCAGGTTTTGCCCAGTTCACATGTGCGTCAATCCCCTAAGTCAAATTTCACGCGCCACTCCTAACTCAGTTTGCACGTGAGATGGATTGTCGAAATATCTTGTATTGTTAGACAATAGGGTCTATATGCTCTTTATATATATGGTCTCTCTTTAGCTATTAGTTTAGACTTATGGGTTGGATTTTATAACTCGAGTTATCCTAAATTTCAAATGTTAATTTAAAACAAAATCCTGCTCGGCGAGTACATTTTGCACCGGTAATTGACTAACGGTCGGACAAGACAATCCAAGGTTCAAACCCACTCCCTAAACCTGATAAAACAGCTCTTGACGAGATGTCAAATTAGTTGTTCAGATAATGGGCAGGTGGCAAATTGTCTGAACTGAACTGTAGGAGAAACTCATTGAAATGAAGCAAGAAGAAAAACTCTGTAAGAACGAATGGTCCTTATGAAATCAAACATTAATTCAATCTTATGTACAAATCTGACCAAAAAAATCTTATGTACAATGAAATCTCTACATCATCATAACCTTAAATTCATCGAAGCTGAGCACACCATCTCCATCGAGATCGAAATGACCTATCATGGCCTCGCACTCATCCACGCTCTTGGATTGCCCCAGCCTAGAGAGCATCCTCTTGAGGCTCTTCGGCGTGATGAACCCGCACCCGTCCGTCACGTACATCCCGAAAGCCTCTCGCAAGTCACCCATCTTATCTTCCTCGCCCCCACCTTCCATGAACCCGATGAAGTCCTCCAAGCAATGGAGGCCGTCACCATCCGAGTCCAGTGACTCGACCGTGACCTCCGCTTCTTTCAGGAGAAGCTCTCCGCCTGTCAACCCCACCCATTTTCTCAGCTCCGAAGGCGAAAGCTTACCATCTCCATCCTCGTCGAAGCATCGGAACACATGCTCGTATTGTTCAGCTAGCCTCACCATGTTATGACGTACACCGAAAAGCGAGAGTACGTAGCTAAAACTAAGAAAGACAGAGAAATCACAGAAAAGAGATACGAAGGAAGAGATGGGTTTTTGCAGGCTCGAGTATGGAGTATATATGCAAAGTATGTGTACCGCGTGAGGCATGGCAGAGAGAGCAACGGGGATAGCGTGTAGAAGTTGCTCTGAGATTTCCCTTTCCCTTAAAAACAAGTCAAGAGAGAGAGAAGAAGAAGGAAAGACTAGATTACTGCGCGGACGCAAGTTTGACAAGGCGGCGACGGGGTATTTCATTTGGCAGCAAAATAAGTACCAGGCTTGGAATTTCAACCCTCGACGTGTGGATTGTATGTTTGTTTCCACTTTGATTTGGGCGAAACTTCCTCGCGGGGTCCGCACAACACGTGTGGGAGGAAAATATTTGATTGGATGGGAACGGTCAGATGAGATCAACTTACTTTCTATTCTTCCCTCTGTACCATTAGAGTCGTTTATTCCTTCTTTTTTGACGTCGAAAATGGGAAATTTCTATCCCCTTTGGAAATCCATATAAGTACATCATTACGGAGTAATCATACCGACAAACTCTTCTTCTTTTTTTTGGCTGTTTTCGCTTATAATATGGTGATACAGAACTTTAAAATCCCGTAACATGCTCATTAAAAATCGAGATTTATATAGTAATAATTATGAATTCAGACATCAATCATATTTTATATCTAACTGTTTTCTTACGCTTGTCCTCTGACATATCTACTTTGCCTCTGAAGTACCAAAACCTGTTGACTATGCTATAGGAAAGTACATATAGTAATATGATAACTCTCGCGTCTGATAAGATCAGATTTTGCTTGGATTGTGTTAATTCTATCTTAAGGGGAGAAAACATTTGCAACCACTCTCAACTTGCGCCATCCACAATGAAACGCATCAAATACATATTGCGGACTAAAATATGATAAATGACTATGAAAAACATATTTCGCTCCGGCTAACATCCGCAAAACGCGCGGGCGAAGACACCTAATATATCTTGAATTCGATTGTGTACAAAATCTCAATTGGATAGGAAGTAAGGCCTGCCTTTGCTTCTTGCTAGTGTTTACACCTCGGTGTAACTTAATCCCATATTGTCTTCAATTGCCTTAAGAATGCATTATCATCATCTGATGTCTTCGCCACAAAGCTTTCATGAATCCCAAGTCTCAGATATTATAATATAAGAGTTGGTCCCCGCCCTTTTGCATGCAAAAGTAGATAGAGAACGAGAACGAGAGATGGAGATTGAACAAGTGGATTCTCTTTGTAGATATAATATATATAAGTCAAATGTGATTGATATATGTTATGATCTTATTTCTAATCGTCTTCGCGTGTCTCGTCATGTCACATATAGAGCAGCTAGCAATAATCCTCTTTGTCAGCAACTAATTGCAGGCTTTAGACAAATCTCATACATGAGATTTGGTTCATTTGACTCTTGGTAAGTCTGTCTTAAGTTGTAAAAATTAAATTAAAGGCATATGGTACTACGGACCGCTGTAAAAGTTGGCTAGTAGCGAGAGAATTTACTTAGGAATTCAGCATTGACTATGAAGAGACTTTCGCTTTGGTTGCACGTCTTATTTATGTTCGCAGTCTTCAAGATGTTGCTACTGTTAAAGATTTGTTTCTGTTCCGAATGGAGGTTAAAAATGCATTCCTAAATGGCGATCTCATTAGGGAAGTCTATATGGTGCCTCCTTCTATATACACTCATCCTTCTAAAGTAGTGTGTTGATTACATCGAGTATTATAGGATTGAAATAGGCCCTCGTGCAAGGTATTACAACTTTAGCTTCGCAATGGAATCCCCTTGTTTAAAATCAATCCCTATGACTATGCTCTTTTTATTGAACACACATCTCATGAGTCTATTATGCTGCTATTATAAGTTACCTAGTTATTATTGGTGATGATCGTACTAGCATTTTAAAACTCTAGCAATATATAGTACTCAATGGTTGGAAATGAAAGATCTTGGGCAACTCAGCTATTTTGCAGGCTTAGAGGGAACTTCAGATTCTTCTAGTTATTATCTTTCTCAAGCCAAATATACCACTAATCTTCTTTCTCGAGCAGGACTTACTAAGAACAAGGTTGCTACAACTTCTACTAAGACTAATGCCAAATTTGATGTCAAAGACGTGACTCTTCTTTCGAATCATACACTCTATCAGCAACAGGTTAGTAGTTTTACAAATCTCACTGCTACACAACGTGACATCACCCATTCATATTATTAGTTATATGATTGCGACCCAAACAACTCATTTTGCTGCAATCCTTCGAATTCATCTCCATGTCAAGAGTACATTATTTCATGGCCTTCACTTTTTGGCTTGTTTTATCTGAGAGTTGACAGCTTGTTTTGATGCTAACTAGGTTGTAACCCTCAAGATCGTCTCTCCACTATAGGCTATTGTTTCTTTTCGCCAAGTAAGAAACAAACCATTGTTGCTCGCTCGATGTTCAGCTTCTCGAGTGCAGAAGTAGAACATCGAGCTGTTGCTAATACAATAACTTAGTTATTATGGATGCAATGACTGCGGAACACATAGGAGTCCATCGTAGTGTGACAACTAAATTGATATCCCATAGCACATAATAATGTTTTCATAAACACATCAAGCATATTGAAATCGACTATAATTTTATCTGATACCACATTATTCATAGAACTGTTCGACTTGTGTCCACTGTATCATATCTGCTGATCAAACTGCTTATGTCTTCACCAAAATACTTACGCGGCGTTTTTTAGATCTTTTCTTCGAACTCCATTTGACTTCATTTAAGTCACATTGAATTTGAGGGGGTGATTAGAGATATATTTAGAATTATAATTGTAATTAAGTCACATTGCATTCTCTTTCTATATAGGACTCTTATACTTTCCATTTGGGAATGCAGAGAACATAACACTTTTCCCTCTTTCATTATAATTCTCAACTTGGTAATAGGTTCTACCTCTTTCACGTGGACGTCCAACCCTCTATTAGTCAAATTTCACGTCACTCCTAATCTAATTTGCACGTGAAAGCAAGTATTGAAATATCTACATCGCTAGACAATAAGGTTTATATGCTCTTTATATATATATGTGTGTGTGTTTCCCTTTACCTATTAGTTTAAGCTTTTGAGATTGACTTTTTAATTCAATTTTACCTAAATTTCAAATGATAGTTTAAAACGAAATCCTGTCCAACGGTATATTTTGCACCGGTAATTGACTAGCTATCGAACAAGACAATCCCAAGGTGGGAACCCACTCCCTTAACCTGATAACAGTTTTTTACGAGTTGTCAAATTAGATGTTCTGATGGTGGGAAGTCAGCAAGTTGAGAGAACTGAAGTACAGGGGAAACTCATTCAAGTGAAGCAAGAAGAACAACTCAGTAAGAACGAATGGTCCATATGAAATCAAACAATAATTCAATTTTATGTACAATGAAATCTCTACATCATCATGACCTTAAATTCATCGAAGCTGATCAAACCATCTCCATCGAGATCGAAGTGACCGATCATGGCCTCGCACTCATCCGCGCTCTTGGATTGCCCCAGCCTAGAGAGCATCCTCTTGAGGCTCTTCGGCGTGATGAACCCGCACCCGTCCATCACGTACATCCCGAAAGCCTCTCGCAAGTCGCCCATCTTCTCTTCCTCGCCGCCACCTTCCATGAACCCGATGAAGTCCTCCAAGCACAGGAGGCCGTCACCATCCGAGTCCAGCGACTCGACCGCGACCTCCGCTTCTTTCAGGAGCAGCTCTCCACCCATCAAGCCCACGCGCTGCCTCAGCTCCGAAGGCGAAAGCTTGCCGTCTCCATCCTCATCGAAGCACCGGAACACACGCTCATATTGATCCGCCAATCTCGCCATGTTATTACGCACACACCGAAAAGCGAGAGTCCTTACTCGGCAGTAGCTAAAGAAGACCGAGAAATTGCAGAAGAGAGATACGAAGGAAGAGATGGGTTTTGCATAACCAAAGTATGGAGTTTTTATAAGTAGTATGTGTAGCGCGTGAGGCATGGAAGAGATGGTACGCAGGACAGAGCGTAGAAGCTGCTCTGAGTTTTCCCTTAAAAACAAGTCGAGAGAGATCCAGAGAGAGAGAGAGAATTACTGCTGCGCGGAGTAGGCAAAGTTTGACAAAGGCGTCGACGATATTGAACGAGGCAGCTAAACAAAGGCTTCAGTTTTTTCAACCGTCTAGAACAATAGAGGGCTTTCCGAATGTCGCTTTGCTTGTGGACCGTTCTTTGCTGGTTCCGACTTTTGATCATGTGAAACTTCGTCGCGGGGTCCACAAAAACGAATGGGATTGCGTATTTCTTCGGATCGAACATTCCACGAAAATCAATTCCTTTGTAATCTTCCCTTTATCCCAAAAGTTGTTTTTTCTTTTCTTTTGTCGTGTCCAAAAATTGAAAATTTCTGTCGCGCTGTCGAAATCAACATAAATATATCATTACAGAGTAATCATAATGGCAAAAAATTCGACCATGTACAAAATCTCGGTATAGGAACCGAGGCCAGCCTTTGCTTCTTGTTAGTATTTGCACCTCGGGGTAACTTGATTTCCATTATTGTCTTCAATTACCTTAAAGAAGGCATTTTAATCATCAGATGCTTTTCTCCACAAAGCTCCCCAAAGCTTTCACGAATCCCTGTCCCAGATACCATTTATAAGGTAAAGATTTCCACACCACCCTTTTACATGAGCAAAGGGGAAGAACGAAGGAGAGATGGAGATTGAACAAGTGAATTCACTTGTAAATATATCACCGTCCAATTCATTGAGGCCCTATAATAGAAAACAAAACCACGGATATCCTCTATCTGATCCCAACAAAATTACTCAAAACCTCCTGTAGGAGCATGAAATCATGATATGTGCACCAAATCATAGCTTAGGTCATCTCCATTGGTAATCTCTTTGCCCAAGCCTGTGCACCGAAATCTCACCGCCGAGGGGCTTTTCTCGGTGCTTGTAGTTTCTCATCTCGAAAAAGCAACGGGGAAAACAATCATTTTGACGCTGTTGCCTCGACATCAGATAAAATTTCATCCATCTCCTCAAAGTATGGCCAACTTTTTCTGCCTCTATCCCCACTTTTGCTTTCCTGTTTGAGAAAAAAGAGCATTGCACAAGCGGAGTCGTCAACAGATTTCATGTCAACAGTGCAGAAAATAACCCAGCTATAAATTTGGTATAAGGTCAAACAAAGATGAAGGAGCAAGTCCGTGCAAATCATGATTAGTGAACCCAACCAAATTCCAATGAGCATGCAACCAACACAAATCAGTTCAATCCACTTTTCTCCAGTTCTGGGTCCATCTGTCCTTGTCAGACAGGAGCTGATTTTCAAATGGACGATAAAAATACCATTCTTCTAATCATAATCTCGTTTGGATTGGGTAGATAATATATCAGACAAAGTGTTTCAGCTAAAAGGCTTAATTTGACACAACTTACAGGATCCTGAAACTAATAACCTATAGATAGTACCAAATGCATCATCAAAAGGAAAAACAAAGCCAAGGTGATACAACCTTGCATTAAAAACTGCCAGAAACAAGGAGAAGAAACAAACATATAGGAACTTAAAGTGTGTGCAGAAATACCCTTAAGTTCAAATTATGCTGCAATTTGTAGAACGACTCGAATGTTTTGGCCAAGAATTTTAACTACACAGAAAGACAAGATGCAAAAGAGAACCAACCTCGTATTTCTGAACTAAAGAGGCCCATAGAGATTTGCACTGTGCTGGACTACGGGTAATCCCATCTCCTAATAAGTTAGTCGATATCTCCTTCCAGAGGGCCATTCTGCCCTTCACAACTTGAAATTTGCTGTGCAACTGTCCACGCAATTTAATCAACTTCTTAATCTCCTCAGGTTTCCATTTGTTCCTTTTCAGAGGCTTGGGAGGTTTTGCCTGAGTAGTTGACATTTCCAAGGAGTCCTCACCATTACTCTCAGTTCCATATTCTGTGGGCTCCAACTCAGCGTCATCTATTTGGGAGGAACCGTTGACATCTCTTGCCAATTTATCCACAGGAGATGAAGTAAGACACGATTTCCAAAAATCATCTGAGTCATCAGTACTGGAAGACACAGTTTGTGTTTCTGATAAGTCTGAACTTGTAGCCGGAGTGTTTTCCTTAGGCAAAAACCTTTTGTCTTCAATTTCCTCACCTGGATCAAGAATTGTTTCAAAGTAAAGTCAAATTTAACAAATAGGACATACATGTTCGCCATGGCAATAAATTCAGATGCATGATTGCAAATACACCATGCCAAAAAGAGAATCTATAAGGGTTAATACCACGAAAAACCCTAAACTGGTACACTTGTGACACATTTACCCCAAACTATTTTTTTGACCATAAAAAACCCCAAACTGGTACACCTGTGACAATTTTACCCTGAACATACCACAAAAAACCCCAAACTGGTACACCCGTGACAATTTTACCCTGAACATACCACAAAAAACCCCAAACTGGTACACATGTGACAATTTTACCCCGAACTAATTTTTAATATTATTTTTTTTATTTTTTTGAATTTTTTCTTTTTTCTTTTCTTTTCTTTTCTTTTCTTTTTTTTCATTTTCAAACTTTGGCCGGTCGCCGATCCCGCGACCGGCCAGAGGCGGAAGCCGGCAAGGGCCGTCCTCGCCTGACCAGGGCAAGGGCGACCCTCGCCCGACTCAGGCAAGGGCGGCCCTCGCCTGCGTCGGGCGAGGGCCGCCCTCACCCGACGCGAGCGAGGGTCGCCCTCGCTGGCTCACCCTCGCCCAACGCGGGCGAGGGTCGCCCTCGCCGGCTCACCCTCACTCGAGCCGGTGAGGGTCGCCCTTGCCGACGCCGGCGAGGGCGGCCCTCGCCGGCTTCCGCCTCTAGCCGGTCGCCGAACCGGCGATCGGCCAAAGTTTGAAAATGAAAAAAAGAAAAGAAAAGAAAAGAATAAAAATAAATAAAAATTCGAAAAAAATAAAAATATTAAAATTTTAATTCAGGGTAAAATTGTCACATGTGTACCAGTTTGGGGTTTTTTATGGTAAGTTCAGGGTAAAATTGTCACAGGTGTACCAGTTTGGGGTTTTTGGTGGTCAAAAAAATAGTTCAGGGTAAAATTGTCACGGGTGTACCAGTTTGGGGTTTTTTATGGTCAAAAAAATAGTTTGGGGTAAATGTGTCACAAGTGTACCAGTTTAGGGTTTTTCGTGGTATTAACCCAATCTATAAAACATATCTAAAGCATATGATCACAAAAAAAAAAAAAGTATCAATCCACCACAGCGAGAATCTATACAGCCGTTGATTATAGCAATAGGTTGATATGCAAAGCACAGATTGCAAAATTTAATTAGCTCAGCATATAAACATGCATATACTCAGTTTGGAAATGAGCACACCCTTTTGGAAGGACAATATTTTAGCAAAATTTTTAACTTTCTTTTTACTATTTGTTTATATTTGTTCAATTTTTACGTCAGTTTACTTTATTTATTTGTCACTTCAAATTATTAGTGAGGGGTTTGAAACCCTCCACCTTTGCCCCAGCACCAACCTCCCAAGCGACTGGCGAATCTCTACTCCAGATCAAACTTTTTAACTTTCTTTTTACTATTTGTTCATTTTTGTTCAATTTTTACGTCAGTTTTCTTTACTTTATTTATTTGCCACTTCAAATTATTAGTGAGGGGACCCTCCACCTTTGCCCCAGCTCCAACCTCCCAAGCGACTAGCCAATCTCTACTCCAGATCACTCTCAAAGCTGTCATGAACAAGATAAAATGAACAGAAGTAAAATAACCCAAAAAAAAGAAAAGGAAAATTAAGCAGAGGGAATTAATATCTTTCTTTTCAAAGCGATTATTAATTTCATCTGATTTCTAAAAGCTTCCACAGAGAATGATCCATAGATTATATAGTCACATACATGACATATAGCACAAAAGAGGGAGAGACAAACCTAGAGAAGTCTGCTCTGAATATTTCTCTGAATAATAGTAGTCGCCATTGCCATCTTCCACTTGCCTCTTGCTTGATTTTGTTTTATTCAGACTACCGCCAACCATTTTCTTAAGTGCAGATATCCCAAAGGTGACATGTGACTTTCCAGATAACCTATTATCAATCTCCTGAGAGAGGACTGCATCTGGATTTTCTACAGCAATGGCAATCACTTCGGGCCTTTTACTACTGTATTTTCGTACCATCTTCCTCAGAACTTCAGATACAGTTCTTTCCATGTGGGCCAGGGGACAGTTAACAGGACAGCTAGAAAGCGCAGCATCGGCAGCTTTATGAAGCGCATCCAATAGCTTCCCCTTGTCAAGCCACAAGCAACGAGTAGTAATTCGTATCTTTCCTTTTAAACTGCCTTCCACAACACCATCTACATTCTGAGGCCTCAGAATTTCCATGCTGCAAGAAAAGGACCATCAGGAACCAAGTGCATCAAAAGAACAAAATTGCTTGACATTAAAAAAAATACTTGCCAGCCTACCTGACCACAACAATGCCATCAGAAGCAATCCTTAGTCTCTCGTCTACGCAAAGCTCAGTTGATGTACCAAATGCTTTATCACCATCACTGTACATCAACTAAAATATAGACCACAGATTAATTAGATGAGCTCTATTGATTTCTTTCAGACGTTCAAGCATTTTAGAGACACCAACCTGTAAATTCTCCTTCCCAAGGGAGATAAAACCATTAGACAGGACTCTTCTGTTCCTCAAATGAGAAACCCCCAGCATCTCTCCATTTTTTATGACCTGATAACAGTCAGAGTATTTTAACACCACATAATAATCCAAATATAGAGAAAATCTAATGAAGTACTTCCAGAAGAAGTCATAGTCATACAAAAGGATAACATGACCTACGAATTAATCTCAAACCAAGACATGGAAGTAAAGGCAGGGGATAAACCATTCCCAGTGGGGGCACACTATCATTCTCTTTAGCATGTATGAAGTGATATCTCGGCAAGCACTCTCAACGCAATGGAGTTAAATTTCCTACAAGATTGACAAGACACACATGCTCCCATGCACCTCTGACTCTGTCTCAAGCAAACAGGCGACTTTTTTTTATAGTTGAAAAATGATTTTACTAAAATATGAAATTCAAGCACATCAGAAATGTACAAGGAAAGAAATAAGGAAAGGAAAAGCAAAAAACAAAGGAAAACATCAAGAGCTATTTTCACTAAGTAGCGGGAGTAATTTTCACTAAGTAGCGGCCAAGATGAAAAACAACTGACTTGACATGAGGTCCAGACTCGCTTATTAATGCTGCTGCAGTAAAAAAATGCCACGAATAATTAATATGCTCGGGACAGATGATGTGAACCAAGTAGACAGTTTATGACTTCTAAGTCCTGAACTACCTGATAGAATGATGGAAAAGGGAGCCAGAAAACAGCCCCCTGCATGATCACATTATCTTATCACTAACTAAATGATAGACAAGATGGACCAATCTATTTCTTCTAGGACCAAATTAAATCAGTTGGACATAATGTGAAATCAAGGAAAGTGATATAATATGATATTTTCCTGGCAATAGTAAAAGCGAATTCCATGGTAGACACAAAGGCAGTAAGGCTCCGTTTGGGAACAGCTTTGCAAAGCCCTTTAGACCTCTAAAGGCCCTTAGACAAAGGCTAGTGTGTTCGGTATTCATTTTTGGGAACCCATTTCCCAAATGCTAGCATTTCCAAGGCCCTTAAAAGGCCTTAAGCTCAATGCTTCTGAAGACCTGCTTTGGCTTTGTGGCTTTCTCGGCATGCAACAGTGCCGATTTAAGTGAAAAAATTTCTTCCGAAACTACCCTCATCTATTTTTTGTTTTTCCGATTTTGGCCTGGTCTTTCACTGTTCATCGTCTTCTTCGATGACCTCTGCCGGCGTGACTGTGAGGGGATGGCGACGGGCTGGAGAGGGGCCGGCGTGGTCGCGCAACCCAGTGACCGTCGCCTCGGGTTGCACGACCGCCGGGACGGGCCATGCGACCCAGGCGAGGGCCGGCTGAGGTCGTACAACGCAGACAACCCTCGAGGGCCGCCGGCGACCTAGATCCGGCGCCGGCGGCCGTCGGCTTAGGCGGAACGGCCTCGGGCAGCCCCCAGCAACCACCGACGAGGGCCGCCTGGTTCGAGCGACCCCCAACGATGGTCGCAAAACCCAGGCGAGGGCCGCCGGCGACCCAGATCTGACGCCGCGCGGCCCTCGTCTGAGGCCGGACGACGAGGGCAGCCCGAGCGACCACCGACGAGGGCCACGGCTGCCTGGGTTTCGCGCGCAAGCGCGAAACCCAGGCGGTGGCCTTCGTCGGTGGTCGCCGGGGATGCCTGAGGCCGTTCGGCCTCAGACGAGGGCCGCGCGGCGTCAGATCTGGGTCGCCGGCGGCCCTCGCCTAGGTTTTGCGACCATCGTCGGGGGTCGCTCGAACCCAGGCGGCCCTCGTCGGTGGTTGCCGGGGGCTGCCCGAGGCCGTTCCGCCTCAGCCGACGGCCGCCAGCGCCGGATCTAGGTCGCCGGTGGCAGCCCGTCCTTCGCCGGCCGGCGAAGGGTTTTAACTTTTTATAATAAAAAATGAAAATTTTACTTTGCAAGTATAATTTTTCCAAACACTATTTTACCAAAAGTTACTTTGCAATGGACTTTTAAGTTATAACTTACCAAACATAATTTGCATTTTGAAAAACTCCTTTAACTTAAAGTCCTTTGCATTTTCCTAAAGACTTTCCCCCAAAGTGTTTCCAAACGCAGCCTAATAAAGGTTAGAAACAAAATGCATTTGTTCAGTTGTAGCCTCTCTATATATCCTAATCACCAGAGCATCAACGATAGTGTCCAACCATCTATCCCGCATGTGAGATAAATTCAAGCAAGAAAAGGCAACAGTTTACATTCAGAACTCAACTTACTTGTGTGGCACAAGTTATTATTTTAAAGCTACCAGCTAGGACAAGAAAGAGCATCAAGAACCATCAGACCTACATTTAGCAGAAATAGGTGTCTTAACCATTTTTTATACATAAAAAAGGATTTAATTAAGAGAAAAAAACCCCCAATATAGCAGAAATTTACAATGACACAACCTACTATAACACAACCAATCATCTTGGGACTTACAGTTGTGTGCCGTATACCCGTTGCTTTGCCAAGCAATTCATGTTCCTTCAAAAACAAGAGTTCTCCATGTATGGGAACAAAATGTTGGGGCTTCACAATCTTCAGCACTTCATCCTTCAAACATCAAGTTACATACCTTCAACATCAGTATCCATAGTACAATAAAAATCATGAAAGAGATGCCAACATGAAAAATATAAAAGTTTGTCGCATAAACAAATGAAAAATTAGAACGAATAATAAAAACTGGTTAGGCAACATATGGTAGGTAATTATAACTTTGAAATAGTTTAGCCGATAAGATGAAGAAGAAACTCGAAGAAACATGAATCTCATGAGAAACAAGAAAACTCTTTACCAATTCTTCCCGATATCCATGACCAGATGTGTGCAGCCCCGCATTCCTACCCATTACTACAGTTGACCCAATATCTGCTAAGCGGTTCATCATTTTCATCACTCGCGACTCGTTACCAGGAATCACCTGAAGATATCAGATAATGAAATATTTTGAATATAAATTTTGGCAAGATATAGTAACACTACTACAAGTATTAATGCTTTAAGACGCTAATCAAGGAACTCTAAATGGAAAAGACAGTATAGTAACTAGCTGAAAAGCCAAAAGGTGGCTTGTCATACCAAAAATATTAAAGTAAATTATCCTTATCAACAAATTAGGAAAATTAAGTTCAAGCCAATGAAGAAACATTCTGATCAAAATGTGGTTCTTCCTCTTTATTTAAAGAATATTTGGAAAAAATTGGTGCACATATTCTTTTGCGTGAAAGATTTAACAAACAAAGTAATCATTACGACAAATCAAGCATTTCTGTTAAACTTCATTAACTGATCCTAGGAAAAAGCACTTCAACTCATCATGGAGCATTTACCCACTAAGCATTAAGGAATTTATTTCATACGTAATTCAGAATACCACCTCCAAGACCCGATTACAATTTTGGCAAAAATTTGGCAAAAATATGCATTGTGATTCATGCAACTGATCCATAAGAAGGCCAACAGAAGGTTTTAACAACAATGTATTTATCAGCTAATATTGATTATGGAAAGTTTGTCCGCTAATAGAGGCATAAGGTTGTTTGGTATCTTAGATCACCATTCGGTGACTAAAGTGGAATCTGCATTTATCTTACTTCAAGAGATCCCTGCATATTTAGCAAGGATTCATGAATAATGAGATTGCATCATGCAAAATAAAGGAGGACAATGCAAAGTTCATTACCTTAGCAGAGTATAATATTATGTCTTCCTTATTCAATTTGAGGGAGTGACTGCTTCCATAAGAAGCAAGGTTCAGGGCAGCTCGTGGTTCTGCCTGACATAGCGATATGGATACCAACATGTAATTTCTACATTCTGGTTACTTAAAATTATAACAAGTAAAATCCTACAAAGTTCCTTACTTGGGAGCCTGTTGTGACAATTAGTAGATCCTTTGGAGCATATGCATCAATATCTTCCACTTTAATCTGTGCCAAAAGAAGGTATAAATTGACAGGAAAGTTCAGAGGAGTAATTAAGATGACAAATACAACGCTTGATATAGCTTTTCACCATTTAACATTTCATATACCAGCTTAAGCTTTTGGTTTAGTTGGCAGTGATGAGTGAAATTCCACACTATGGAGCTAACATGCCAACAACTCACTTTATGAAGTTCACACCAACCAAAATCAATCATGAATTTTCAAAGCTAACGAACCTGAACAAGAGCTTATTAAGTCCCATTAATGACAACACAAAACATAGTCTACCAAAAGGAGAAAAAATTATTTCAATTTATAATAAACAATGAAAAGTTTCATGACTATTAAGGACTTTAAAAATTTCCACACTGAAAGATTTGAGGTGTTCATTGTTAAGTAGCACCAAATCTCAATTATCAGAAGTAAAATTGTACATAAAAACCTAAAACCAAGAGTTATTACAAAAATGCAATCACACTGCAAGAAATAGTATGTAAATTCCACAATCACAATATACTACCATTTGCAAAGTTTTGAGTTATCCACATAACTGTAGGTAGAAACAATTAAAGGAAAAGATGGAACAGCATAGGCAGATAATGCAAACACAACTTTGGCAAAGGATCCAGCCATATCACTTACAGGGACAAACAGCTAGGGATATAGAAATACGAAAGATAAGAATAACGATGAAAGGCTTATTTCATTGAAAGGGTATCATGTACATGTATTCTTATTTCCCTGTAATGCTTAGAGGCTAGATTGATAGATTCAGACTAACCGTCATAGCCCATTACAAGAGTTACCTGGGAAAAATACTGAAAAAACCGAGATTCCAACTCAAAAGAAATTGGCAAGAGGATGGAAAAAGGATCTGAGAGCTTTACCAGTGTTGATGGATCAATTGATGCCTTCCCATCCTTCCAAGCTGCTTCCAGATATGTCCTCAGCGACATGCCAACAAGGACCTAATGTGATCACATGCTATATGTAAGATCCACGGTTAGGAAGTTAAAGTACAATGCACGTCAATATAGTAACTGGGAAAAGCATACCATCTTTCTACCCGTTAAATCTGCAGCGGCTTTCACACTTCCAAGCCTGTGTATGTTTGAGGCAAACTGAGTAGTAATAACCCTCCCTTTAGCAGAAGAAATATGTCTCAATAATGCATCTGCCACAGAAGTCTCACTTGTTGTCCTCCCAGGTGCGAGCACATTTGTAGAGTCACTCATCATCTGAAAGAGAAAGGACTGAACAAACTAACGAAATGTCCTTTCTTGAGCTTCTGTCCATAAAGGATATTCGAAAAGAGAGAATGAACACTCAATCCGACTAAACTAAACAAGTATATAGCAAGCCTAGACAAGATCGGAACGCCAAATGCGAGATCATTAGCATATGGGTTGGCAGTTGAGTCTGAGGTATGTTAACAAAGATTAACTGTGCTCTCATAGCAACAGCATTCATCGATATCCATGCAATTTAAATATGCAACGATTCACTCCCACACTATTCCTATTCATTGGTATGGCACAACTGAAGAAAGAAAGAGAACTTTGAAGGGAGCCAATCACAAAATTTGTGTTTAACTGAAAACTTTCTCCACCAAAAATATGTGTTGCCAAACATTCCATGACAAACGAAATGACGAGACATGAGGAAGCCTACCAGTGTGACTCCTTCCTTTGCGAGCTGCTCCAGAGATTCACGGTCAAAAACGTTCCCATCCAATGGTGATTCGTCTATCTGTTGAACATAAAAGCTTTCATCTAGCTTAAGCTTATAAAAAAGAAATGCAGCAGGACAGAACAAAAAGAAGAACGAATTCTTACTTTCCAGTCTCCAGTATGGAAAATTGTACCATCTGCACAGCGAAGTACTAAGCCACAGCAATCAGGGATAGAATGGGTAACCGTTATGGGCTCTATCTCAAAAGGCCCTGCCATGAATTTCTTCTTCGTTCTAAATACCTTCAACCTCGATGGAACAAAAATCCCATTCTCCTTCAAACGCTTCTTTATAAGCTGTATAACCATCAGAAAAGGATTAGACGAGATCTTTACAGAAGGTAAGGAAAAAATTGACTGTGTAATTGAAGAGACTTATTTAATTAACAAACTGTATAATTGACTTTTTTTCAAGGGATTTCATTGAACAAAAGCAAGGAAATCCAAGAAGCTCCAGCCAGGGTTAATATAATGAGAAAAATATAAACTGCATACAACCATAACTTACAACAACAGCACTATTAGTTCTTTAGTCTCACTTGCATATACCAGTGAGTTATAGTTAGCATCTAGAGAAAAACCACGATTGGTTGAGAGTTAGTATATCTGTGGCAGATCGGGATTTTCTTTCACGAGTTAAACTCTAAAAACTATAGCAGGAAATTGCTCAAGGAGCACCTCCATAGTAAAGGACGAAGCAAATATTGGTGTACGAGAGTCCAGCGCTGGGATCACCTGCAAAGAAATGAAATATACTTTTAGCAACATAGCATAAAATAAATACTATTAGATTAACCATGCTCCAAGCCTATAATAAGGTGGAGACAAGGAAAGCGGATAAAAAGTAATGAGAAAAGGCATCTACTGAATACAGAAAAAGAGCTAAATCTTTGAAGTTTCCCAACTGCTTTACTGTTGGTCAGATAAAGCAGTTACCACCAAGCCATCAACAAAAAGAATAGCGAAACAGAAATAGTTGGAGAGCCTACTTCAGCCTCTCCTCTGCATAAGCTATCAGAGAATATCAACAGAGAGTTCATATGCTGGCGCTGTCCTACATAATCCTATTCTTCCCATTTGCATATTCGAGACACAAATTTTTGCATTTACCAAAGTCCCCCAGAAAGTGTTTAGAACATAATAAGTCTAAGAAGGCAACTCCGAGATGAAGGAAGAAAAATTACCCAAGGCAACGCACCAATGTGATCTTCGTGTCCGTGAGTTATAACCACTGCTTCAATTTTGTGGCTCCATCTCCTAATAAATGTGGTGTCAGGGATGATTTTTTGCACTCCAAGTTCATCGTAGCTGAAACAAGAAAAGAAGTGTCACCAAGAGACTCCTCTGCAGGAGCTTAAACTTCAACATATAATGGTGCATATCTTACTTCGCAAACCTCTTTTTTGACAAGGCAACTTACTCTGGAAACATGACACCGGCATCAATCAAAACATAGCGATCAAAGTTCCCAACAAGCATACAATTCATCCCAATTTCACCCAACCCACCAATCGGAAGAACACGGAGTGGTGGGCCATTAGAACCTTCATAAAATTGTTCCATCTTGCGCTTGACAGAATCTTCCATACTTTTTCCGGCTCCTTCCATTCTTCCAGACTTCTTGCGTGGAAGTTTAGACCCATGTGTACCTAAAAGAGATAAAACCATGCGTACGATTTTCATGCACACCATGCGACCTTGAGCAGAATAAGCAACTCGAGATGTAATGGAGCTCAGTCCACATTAAGCAGTGCAGAAACAAGTATGCGACAACACGAAAAACAGGTTGTCGAAGAGCTCACGACGCGATTTTGAATGGCGATGTCCGACACATGCTATTAAGGTGAGAGGAACTCGAGTATCTCTCCAAGAACATATGAGGCCGACTAAAATCCACCAACATAAGATCTGGAAAGACCGTGTTCCGCCCCATGTTTTTTAATTCAAACAATCAATTTCTGGCAAGAGGGTTTATCCCCCAAATCTGAGTTTTACCAGAACCACACCAAATTTTACTTCACAGAAGCTTATGGAAAAAGAAATCATCACAGTCCAGAGCCACTAAAACGATAGAACATTTTATCCTGAGTGCTTAATTACTGGCTCGCCAGTAGCTAACCAAGTCAACACCATCAAGAAGCTAAAAAAATCCACAGAAACCCGACGGCACGACCCATTACACCTGAAGACTTCCACCTTGAATAACTTTCGACTCTGCTACTGCGCAACAGCCAAGAACCCTGCGAAGAGGCACTCACCAGCGACGGAGCAAGAAACGGAGGCCTCGCGCGGGTTCTTGTTCTTGGGGCAAGTGGGCACGTAGGGGCAGAGGGAGACAGCGCCGAAAGCGGCCATCCTGTGGCGATAAGCCCCCCGCCGCGTGCGAGGCCGCGCGCACAGAAGCGGAGACGGCAGCACCCCGAGCTTCATGCGTCGGAACGCGACATGCCCATCTGCTCCAAGACAGCGGAGGAGGGTTTAAGGATGACAAGATTTGAGAGAGAGAGAGAGAGAGAGAGAGAGAGGGGAATGCGTTGGAGCGCAGCGGAGCGGGAAATGAAGCGAATCGCACCCTCACATGGGAGAGGATGCCACTCCCTCCCCCTCTCTCTCTCTTATCGTCTCCGTGCGCTCTCACGTGCCGCCTGCTTCCTCACGTGCAACGACGGCCTCTCCGCCGATTTCAATTTGATCCCCAAACTTTAATTTCGGGAATAATGAAACAAATGATCCGAAAATATGATTCTTGAACTTTTAATTTATTCAATGTAATATCTGAACTTTAGCTCAATACGTAATATCGTCCCTCGACTTTTAATTTATTTAATATGATCGTTGAACTTTTGTTAAATGTTCAAATTAGTCTCCAAATTATATAAAAATGTCTAATGTTATCATTCCATCAATTTCAGTCGGGAAACAACATTGAACATTTTCATACAATTCAGGCACTAGTTTGAACATCTACTAAACGTTGAGGGACCGGATTGAACAAATTACAACTTCACGGATGATATTGCACATTAGGCTAAAATTCGGGGATTATATTACATATTTAATCAAAATTCAAGGAATATTTGCTTCATTTTCACTTGATTTTATTCGTTGTGATCATTGAGATCTCTTTGCTCTAGTCAATTTATTCACATCTGATATGACAATCCAACTCATGTGCTGCGCGGGACTCTAATTTGCGCCGCTTCAGGTTTTCAGTCTCCTTTTCTCAACTCCGGCAAATTATAGGTCTTCGTATAATTTAAGACCGAATCCAAAATAGATTGCAACAAAATGATACTTGAATTGGACGACCAAAACGATGTCTCGTGGATCATTTTGGACACTTATTACCAATCGAATCTCGATGATGAAGTAACCGCTCACATGAATATTCTTAATTCCTCAGTAATCAATTAGGAAAATGCTTGCATAGATTAGACAGCGGTCAAAATTCGGCCACAAATTTTGAAGATGGAAAAGGGAAACCGCTCAGCAGGTTTCATATTTTTATTATACAAAAAAGCCAAAAGAAGAGAGAGATTTTCTTGTCTCATATAAAGGAGGAACAAATCAAAGTGATAATATTGAAACAGAAAGAAATGTATGAAGTACTTGGTTGCAACTTTTAAAATAGTAGATATTATTCTCCGGCTAAAGCAAAAGATCAGGTGAATATTGTTCCCAAATTAAAAAAAAACTTAATAACTCAAAAAATAGGAATTTAAATATCTTGTATACTTCGAATTTCCAATTATTGTAGGATTTTGTAATTGATTAACCTAGAGAAAGGTTCGCGAGTCTCTATTTTTTTTTATTGCAAGAAAGTAAGAGGTATTCATTGTCGTCGAATTTTAGGTTATATCTATATATTTTAGACATTAAATGCTTAATTTTTCTTCTAGTCTTGTTTGGACGGATGGAGTTTGTATTTATATATTTTCAATCGTTGCCGGTACTTATTACTAAATTGTTTAAAAATAAGGCCTGCGTTTATTATTATATTGTTAACAAAAATTTGCTCGACATTATACAATTGTTGATATGATACACAAGAGTCCCAAATCAGACGATAGACGCATTATGATATGATCTTATTCATAAGTAAGACTCGCCCTTGGCAAGGTACCCAACAAAAGAAATTTACATTAGTAAACTATCGGATTAAGAGTTGGAAAGTATCTTGTCTCCCAAGAAATCAACTTACCCAAGCAACTCTAGTGTTTGAACTTTTCTTGGCTAGTTTTCATTTATTTTCCACAGCTCGAACAATTTCCGTGCCCTTGCAGTTTATGCGCATGCCAACAAGACCGAGTGCGGATGGATCAAGATGAGAAGGTGAACTTCAAATTGAATCAGTCCTAAAAAATGAGGTACAGATGCATACGAGCACCTTTTGTGACCATAAGGCCTTGTTAGCTCGTTAAGTACTACTGGTACAAAACAGGCATAGTCTAGGAATCGAGTGCATGCATCACATCAGTATAGCCTCAACCTCACAGATAAGATAGTTTCCAGCCTCACGTAGAGCTCTGGTTGGACCAATCAAGCCGCGCATTGTGAACGCCGTGGTAAAGAGAGTACAAAGAAACGGGAGACGGTTCACTTTGGTTTTGTCATTTCGTGCATTTCCATCTCAGATCCTTCTTCTCTACAGCAAACAGAGCATAGTTTCAATTCCATCATTATTACATGAAGATTTTTGCAGATAATGCATCCGCAAGAAATGTGCAATCCATTATCTGTCGCAGCTTGCTGGGGATAACCAATACGGATTATGTAATGGATGCAAGGGCTACCACGGTTGATGTAAACTCGAGCGTCGTGCCTCCCCATGCCTGATTAATGTGCCGTATAAGCTAACTTGCACACAAAGAGAGGTAGAAGCAAGGACCAATGGCATTGTCTTCGTGCATCGATGAGAGAAACTCGCTGGTTTTATACAGTTCCCTATTTCTGCACACCATCTGCTGTAGCCTGGGCTTGAGCTGCATACTGTAAATGCCAAAGGATGTCTTCGAACGACGGACGGCTCCCATCAAAAGACATGCACTTTTTCGCTATGGCGATGACGATTGATAATGATTCTCGTGAGCTGGTGGTTAGAATAAATGGATCCACTATCCGCTGCCAGCCATCCTGGCTGTTCAATAATGCCTGTAAAGAGCATCAGAAGAAAAAGGTCAATCCAGTCAATTGTAAACTCCGAAACAAAACAGCAGGTTTGGCCTGGTCTTTTCTTTCCCTAAACAGCTGCCAGAATCATGAAGCATCCGAACTCTCGACTATATAGTACATACCCTCCGGTTTCCAGATTCGTTACAAAACAGTCAAGTGAAGAACAGTGCCTGCACCCCTTGTTATGCTGGTAAGAGTTGTTTAATAGCTACTGATGAGTAGAAGAATTTTCTTTTCTTTTTTTCTGGACAAGGGGCACAGGTAGGTCTCATCAGCTGCTTTCTTTTTACAAGGATTTCTACCTTTTACATCGTCGGGTTGTCTTAGGAAGAACAACTATGAAATGTTTTAAACAAGATCTTCAGAACATACCATTTCATTTAGCAGAAACTTCTCTCTTCTACTCGTTATTGAAGGTCCAATGAAAGACTCCAGTATTATGAATCCAAAGCTGTAGGCATCATCCTCAAAAATTCTCCTTTGCCTGAAATAGGAATTAGCTGCTGTTAAAGACACAAAATGATCAAAGCAAAAACAATTTCCAGTAGGAAAAATGATGGAGCAAGATAGAAGCAAGCTTTATCTAATGGAATTCTTTGTCTACATAGATGATCTCCTTCTCCTGCAGGAACACAACTTCTGCATAGAGCATGCATGTTGTCCACTTTTCTGACTGATATCCATGACCTCAACAAGATGTTATAAAAGGAAAGAGTGTACCATACTGCCATGAAGAGAGATTTTTACCTCGATCTAGGGTCTTCTCCTTCCGCCTGCCAAGTGGTAACTATATAAGTCACAATCAGTTCTGCCAAAAATTATTCCTTTCAATTAACAAAGATATTAATGAACCTCACCCCATCCTTGTCAATTTCTCCTGAGATTACAGATAGCCCGTAGTCACTCAACTTCCCCATTCCATGCTCATTGAGCAAAACATTATTCGTATTCAATCTGTTGTTGAAGAAACCAGGAATTATTCCAGTATGCAGAAAGTGCACAGCTCTGGCCACACCAATCAACACTGACAACCTCTTCGACCAGCTAAGAACCTTCGTAGGATTGTTCCCTGCAAGTATTAAACCAATTTGATTGCCCTTGCTGATTATTTTAATGCGGTGAAAATATGTTTATGGCTGGTCATCAGGTAGCTGATATAGAATGCTCTTCATCATATTATCCATGACTCATGGCGTCGATAGATAATCAACCCCATATATCTCACACTAGAGGAGAATCAACACCTAACCTCAGTTGAAGGCTTTCAATTGTCATTACAATCACACAGTGAAGACTTCAGATTCTATTTCTTGATAGCTTATTTCCTTAAGATACCTTCTCAGTACATTCCTAACAGAAGGACGTGTTGAATTTTCATATTATAAAGGGCTAATACCACCAAAAATTCCAAACCGGCACACCTGTGCCACATTTACTCCAAAATTAATTTTTGCATCACAAAAGATCCCAAACTGATCCGTGGCACAGGTATACCGGTTTAGGGTTTTTGGTGGTATTATCCCTATTATAAATCAATTACTATTTATTTTCCATAAATAATCAGAATAGAGTGCTGCCGCGTCTTTACACTGCCTCTAGTTGAAAGGTTACTGCTCTTTCTTTTCATGAGTTTCTGCTCCTAAGTAAGTTACGTTCATTCAAACCACATTTGTCAATCTTCACCCAAAGGTCTATTGCTGCTGACATTCAAGAAATGAATAGTAAAACTGAGGAAATGTGTGGAAACTTACTAAAAGAAATAGTAACACTGTATCAAAAGGTATTCAGCTTGCAAGCAATTTAGGGGCAGGACGCGGTTCCAACAGAAGTAAATAGTGATTACTCTTAACTCTTAAAATAAGAAAGCACAAAACTAAACAATCTCACACCAACATTCTATGCTTACCAGAGAGAAGAGCCTGGAAATTGCCATCGGGCACATATTCATATATAAGAAAGACTTTGTTAATCCTTGGATCATCTCTTACACCTCCATCAATACAGTGGCCCAGCAGGCATACCAAATGTGGATGCCGAAGCTTTGCTAGCAAATCCAATCTAAGCCTTAGATTGCGGATTGAATATTTTCTTGAAGGTAAACACCTTATCGCAACTTGCATCCCGTTATCTAGTCGTCCTCTGTAAAGCTAGAAATATGTAGGAATTCTATGTTATGACTATATAAAGTACCCAGTCAAAGTACAATCAAGAGATTCTGACCTATCTCCACATTATTGAGAGGCAGGAGGATAAACAGTAAGGAATTTACCTTCCCATAAGAACCTTCGCCCAAAAGAGAAGCTTCATCGAAGTTGTTTGTAGCTACTTTCAGCTCCTCAAAAGAGAATGACCGACATGGTGGAAGACTTTGTGCATTGATCTTTGAGGCTTCAGATATGTAGCCTAAGCGGCAGAGCAAAAAGAGGCTGTTAGAGCTTTGCATATTCATATTTTTATATCTGTGGTGATCTCCAAACAAGGATATATCTTCCGTGATTTTTGCAAGAAAACGATCACATAAGCACATCATTACTCTCTCAGTTGAACAGTGAACAACTTACTTGCGCTCGTCAAGATCTCAGACGAGAATCTAGCTTCTGAGTCATCCAGACCTTGTTTGTGTAGCAAATGTTGCTCTGACATTCCTCGAGAACAGTATCTTGTTAATAGAATGAGAAAGCCAGAAGCCAGAAGCACCAAAGCTAGCACAACTCCTCCGATCACACCCACCATTACTCCCATATTTTTCCCTCCGGAGCCAGATTGTTTCGCCTCACGAATTTCCAAGCAATAAGATTCTGCATGCTGATGCTGTGAGTCAGCAGATAAGCAATTCCCACCAGAATGAACAATTAGATCACCTGATTTGGAGCTTAGACAAGTAGGCAAACTGCCTCTCAATCTATTGTTGGATAAATCAACAAATCCCAGTTTACTACTGCAGTCCAGATCGTGCGGAAGCCACCCACTCAACATATTCGATGCGAAACTCAGATAACTGATGTTTGGCAGAGAGAAGAGTGCACCTGGAGGCACTTCTCTTAAACTGTTGAAAGAAACATCAAGGTATTGAAGGTGATTCAGTTGGCTATATTCCTCTGGCACTTGGCCAGAAAAGGAGTTATTATTGAGGAAGGCCATGACCAGTCCTTTCGGCAATGCAGGCAAGCTAGAACTAAGCTTGTTTCCACTTAAATTCAGAACGTGTAGGTTTCTCAATCCGCTAAGGTCTGGCAATTTCCCATCTATTTCGTTCCCTGACAGAATAACTTCACTCAGAGCGTTTACACTCTTGACTGAAGATGGGAATTCACCTCTCAGCCGGTTGTTCCTCAAGCTCAAAACTGTCAAATTTTTCAATGCATCAAACCAATTGGGCGCAGTGCCGTTAAAGAAATTATCGTCCAGCACCAGAGTTTGAAGCCTCACCATAGCCGAAATCCTTGGAGGAACCGAACCGTAGAGGAAATTGGAGCTTAAATCCAGATGTTCAAGTGAAGACAAACGATGAATCTTGTCAGGAAGAGGACCCCACATGCCCAAAGACACCAAATGAAGAACTTTGAGGCTGGTCAACCTCGCCAAAGTGCTCACAAAAGAATCCATGGAGAAGTTCTGCGACAATGTCTTATACGGTACTGCAAACCCTTCGAAGTAACCACCTTTAAGCACCTTATCGCCGGCTAACTTGAGCTCGGTAATGAAGTTGTTCTCACACGTGAGGTTGACAGTTGCGGATGTAGGGAGCGAGCAAAAATCCACTCCATGAACGTTCCAAATCTCCAGTTGCGGTGGATACTCCAACTGCTTTCTAAGCTGAAGCAGCACTTGGGTCTGCGACGACTGGAGTTGGTGGGTGTGTACAATGAGCGAACTCCACGCGAGAGCGAAGCAGAACGAGGACAAGTAGTTACGAGACCCCATGAAAGATCTCTTCCTTTCTAAGGGAAGTTATGTCCACAACCCACTTCGCTGAACAAGATTCCAAAGCTAAAGCAGCCTAACATACCAAAACATAAGCCACCAAAGCGACGAGTAGTGTTTGGTGCTTACCCATCGGCGCAAAACATGCACCAGCATGAACTTGGTGGGTTCATTTCAGGGAAAATGCGCAGAATATTTCTAGAAAGGAAGAAACAAGAAGCAAGAAGCAAGAAGCAAGAAGCAGGGAAAGTCATAAAATCCTGGAACTCTCACTCTGTTGCTCCGTGGTGGGGATACGGTGGAGTTAATGCATTCAAGAGCTACCACGTTGGACTAATATGATCTGTCTGTCTTGTGCAACGGGAAAAGGGGCACCGGTCATGGCTCGCTCGCTCATAATGACGACGAAAACGATGCACAACGCACACACGAAGACATCTAACCGGAGCAGCGAACCAGCGAGCAATGCGCGAATAGATTCCGGAAAAAGGGTGGACAACGTCAAAGAGAAAAATCCTTCTTAAAACACTGGAGCGTCACCAGAAAGACAGCTGCAGTTGGCTCGTAATATATAAGGAAGTGAAAAGAGCATGGATAACTGGGTTCAGTAAAGAAAACATGTAAAGATTTGCTTTCTTGTTTTGGCCGAATATGTCTGACACCGTAGCGAAACAAGCCATTTTTCTTCGAATTTCGAGCCTGACACTGGGCGTTGAAGCTTTCAACTAGAAGTTGGTGGTCCTATCACATGGTCTATCGACTCCTTGGGAGTAATGTTTAGTAAAGTTTAACCACTCGAAAGAATCGTCAGACATAAGTTTTGCTGGGTGAATCTCTAACAGAGGAGCATTATATTCGACTGTACGTCGACATCAGTTGCATCAGCAGCCCCTTGGATTGGAGAGTGGGTTGTGAGTTTCATCACTGGTCCACATGCTCATTTACTTCTGACGGGCACTCGGTCCCATCCTCCCTGCCTGGCATCAACCAATGTCCTTCTCTAAGCAAAAAGGGCCTCTCTTTCAATTCGGGTTTGCCACTTGCCCCGACGAGACAGGTTGTCCCTAACTCCAGATAATATACAAAAATGAGCCCCGACAGCAGATTCTTACAAGCACTTGCGCTTGCAATGTGTATTGTAGCAGCTTGGATTCTCATTGCACGACTTTATGCACCTTTTCTCAGCATCTCTCACTCCCATCTTAGACATAAGGCATGGGCATTGCGATCCCACGTGGCATTCATGGATTAACTTATTTAGGGCATTGTCCGCTTTAGCATAATGGCAAGTATTTTTTCAAAAGGTTATATGTCCAGATAATATTTTAGCTTGACACGTATAACTTTGGAGCTCTAAAATAAAACTTGCCGTTAGATCAAAAGTTGCCTTCGTGAATTATTTCTAATGTTTACATATATATCCCAACATGCTCTCTTTCCGTTCGATGTGTAATCCAATTCATTTCTGTCACGTTCGTTCTCTTAGAAGTCTGTTAGGAGCCGCTCTTTGTTCGATTTCTGTAACTCTGGTGCAGAAACAAAGAAAATGCTGTCATCAGAATTTCAAGAAAGGCAGATACTCTCTCTCCCTTATTTTTTAGGCATGAGTATGTGTTTAGAGTGAGGACAAGCTATTCTATCTCGCACCAGCAACGTGCAGAAGGAGGCCAAGGCGCCTCTTTAGGGAATTAAATGTGGACAGTCTGGTCCAATCCTATCCTAGAATTGGGATTCTCCTAGCTACAAGAATTGATTGATAAATCAATACGAGAAGCTATCAAATCCCCCGTTATTCCAACAAGCGGTAACATCTCAAACATTCCACTAAAGTTCGATGAACTATTTTTGCAAATCAAACACGTACACGATAAAGTTAAGGATAAATCTAACAGATGCCCCCAAGGAACACATTATGAATCTAACAAGATATATCATGAACTTCATCAAATTCGACCGATATGATACACAAGACAGTGGGCGCGCTGAAAACGATGAATCTTCTTCTGGCCAAAAGAAAATCCAAAAGTGGGGTGCTGTGGGAAAGAGGAAGTAGACTGGTGAGCAGTGTTTCGGCCACATCTTGCCAGATCAGTTGAATGAATCATCACGCCCCACCCTCATGTGCAATGTGGACGGACCTCTTCGTTTATCACTTCACTCTTTAGGGGCATCTTTCTCTATGGAAAGTTGGAGGGGTCCTCTCCTCATCCTCCAAAGTTGGAGCTTCCCATCTTCCCTATCGGATCACAAAAAGTCAGGGAAAAAAAAACCCCACAAAAGACTTGGCCGTGCAAATTGATGCAAACCTCTAAGCATCACTTATCCAAAATCATAGCTAATGTTAGTGACTTCTTGCTCAGCGTGCCCATTTTATAGAATCGTCCTCTAATTACTATCCCCAGAATCGGATATTTCGCTTATTCTAAGAAAAAATTAACCAATTGCGGGCTAAATTTGTCTCTCTGAAAGTATAAACTCGGCCTATAATCCTACTATATATCTTTCATTTATCATTTTACGATATGTTAATGAAGATTGATTATTGATACCACCAATTGTGTAAATGGGTCCGAGTAAAAACACAGATTTCGTAAACCTAGTCAAACCATTAAATCATACAAGTTTTAAAAAGGAGGTTGTCCTTCGTACACAGATTTCGTAAACCTAATCAAACCATTAAATCATACAATTTTGAAAACGGAGGTTGTCCTTCATTCGCTTTCCTCAAGATGGGCCCCGCCTATCATGAGTGCGTGTTTGGGCTTGCTTTTCGGCTCGTCATCCTTCATCCGGATCGGCCTGGTCGTCCAGGAAAGCCCGACCCGGTGTTTCTACACAAGCCCAGCCCAGCCCATATGTACAATGTGTTTCTACACAAATAATCCATGAACTTTAACTATATGTACAATGCGATCCCTAAAATTTTAATCTGTTCAATATAGTTTATAAATTTTAGCCCATTGCGCAATGTAATTCCCGAACTTTTAATTTATTCGATGTGATCCCTGAACTCTTGCTACATGTTCAATTTGATCCCTAAAGTACATGAAATTACTCAATGCCGTCTCCGAACTTGAATTAATGAAAGGATAAAATAGGATATTTTTATATAATTTAGAAACTTGATTAAATATTTATCAAAAGTTGAGGGATCATATAGAACAAAGTAAAAATTCATGGACAACGCTATACATATTAAGATAAAGTTTAAGGATCACGTCCAACGTATTAAAAAATTTAAGGGTCAATATGATCACAGCTCAAGGGCTATTTGCGTAATTAGCCCGAGGGAAAGGGTAGGCGGACGAGAACGCGGTTTCAAAAGGGCAGCCTCGTTGGGTTTGGTGGAGGAGGGGGACGAAGTTGCGGTCCGGTGGGGGGGTTTCGGTTTTGAATTGAGATCGAAGCATCATCGTAAGGTCCGAAAACCCCCCAACGAGGTTTGGTGAGTCATCTTCGTCTTCTCCTTTTCTTCTTCTCGTTCCTCCTTCTTCGTTTTCTGACAGTGGAGAGCAGCGCCATTGTCGTACCCGTGCTCTCTCTCTCTCTCTCTCTCCCCCGTCGTCGCCTTCAGCGAGCTCCCGATTCCGAACCAGGTAGGTAGAGAGAGGAGAGCGAGAGGGGGGGAGGGGGTCAAATGGCGAACTTGGAAGACGTGCCGTCCCTCGATCTCATGACGGAGCTCCTCCGCCGCATGAAGTGCAGCTCCAAGCCCGACAAACGCCTCATCCTCATCGGTAACGCTCCCTCCTCCTTTTCGTTTTCGCTCTCCGACGCCTCGCTGTGCTCTTCCTGCCTTCTCCCTATTGTTCTGAATCTGGCTGGATCTGGGTGGCCCGCGGCTTGTCCGGCCGCTTCCGCGTCGGCTTTTTCGCCCGTCCCGCTTGGGGTTTCGCTCGGTCGCTTTTCTCCAACCTCCCCTTTGATTCGCGACTTGAAAAGGGTCGAATTCGCGACGAAAACGTTTGATGGGTAGCTGAAATTGACGAGCTTTTTGTTATCGGATAGCTCGGAGGTTGCCTGGTCTATATAGCAAACTCGATGGGAAAGAATGCGGGGCGGTACCGAATCAGGAAAACCGTGCAATTTGTGCTGTCGAAAGTGAAAGTAAATTCGGAGTTGATTTGGAACTCGCACATTGTATTCTAGGAGCTACCCAATGGAAGGGTTCATGGTGCTTTCTTGTCGGGATTTGATGAATGATTGCGTGGGTCTGCTCGTATGTGTTGCATATGTCCAACATTAGTTCTCTGTAAGCCCTTTTTATTTCCTGCTTGTTGCTGTGTTTTTCCCCATCTTGGACGCTTATTAGGTGTCGTGGCGCACAGGTTTATGCTATGAAGCATACATAGATGCATATGGGGCAAGTGCCATGGCAGCATGAAGATGCTTGAACTATACGGAAGTTGCTAGAAAATTTGCATAGATTGCTATTTGCGACTTTTTTCTTATCTTAGATTAATTAGGTGCAACGGCACAGTCCTTCATTTCTGAACTCCATGGGTTATTGTTTTAGAAGGACTTTTAATGTTTGATGAGCTGTATTTGTGACCATTTTAATTTTTAAACATCCCAGGAGCTATATAGGGCGACTAAGATTGATTTTGATAATCCTGACAATTGCAGGCCCACCTGGATCGGGAAAAGGTACTCAATCGCCCATTATTAAGGATGAATACTGCTTGTGCCACTTGGCCACTGGTGATATGTTAAGAGCCGCTGTTGCTGCAAAAACCCCTCTTGGAATTAAAGCTAAAGAAGCTATGGACAAGGTATAAATCTCCCTGTTTTGTCCTGTTATTTATCCACAGCTTAATTTGCTTATCCTTCCTTTACCTGTGAACAATTCTTGATGAGGTCTCCTGTAACTTCTTACTAGGGCGAGCTTGTTTCTGATGACTTGGTTGTTGGCATTATCGATGAAGCAATGAAAAAGCCTTCATGCCAGAAGGGCTTTATTCTCGATGGCTTCCCAAGGACTGTGGTCCAAGCTCAGAAGGTGCTTTAAACTTGTCTTTGCTTTATTTTCTGTTTCGTGTTTCACGTGCATGCACACAACAACACACTCAATGCAGTAGAGATTTGAGAGATGAAATGCTGAGCCAATTCTTCTGACCCAACATTCTATCTTTCTGGCAACAGCTTGATGAAATGCTAGAAAAGCAGGGTGCTAAAGTTGATAAGGTGCTCAACTTTGCTATTGATGATGCAATATTGGAGGAGAGGATTACTGGTCGCTGGATACACCATGCAAGTGGCAGAACCTACCACACAAAATTTGCACCTCCCAAAGTTCCTGGGATTGATGATGTAAGCCTCTTGACTTCGATATTCTGTTAATTAGAGCATATACTTTGACCTCAGGACTATTGCTCAGACAATGTAGCTGAGTAAACATGGGCTCATTTTAGTACTTCTCCACTTTTGGGCAATACTAAGTGTCGCTGTTCTATTTTGTTGTAGGTCACTGGAGAACCTTTGATTCAGCGAAAGGATGATACGGCAGCTGTTCTGAAATCAAGACTGGAGGCATTCCACAAACAAACTGAGCCGGTAATGCGCTGTCTCTGTTTCTTCAGTTCAATTAAGTCGAATGTCAAACTGTTTAGATAGGGAGCCAATGATTCATTTCCAGCTGTGTAGTTCCTCTTATAGATGCCTGCTGATATTTGTCCATATAGGTGTTTTGGATCTCAAAAGTTTTCTCGAAGTGTATTCTTGATCCCAGCATTGATTGTTGAAGTTGCTTATGCCCCAATTATGACATAATCACTATGCATTTGTAGGTGATTGATTATTACTCCAAAAAGGGAATGGTTGCAAATCTTCATGCTGAGAAACCTCCCAAGGAAGTCACAGTAGAGGTCCAGACTGCGCTTTCATCATGAGAAATGTTCCCTGCGGAATAATTTAACTCTAGGATTTTGCTTTATGAAATTCCAAAGTACCTTCGATTGAGCTGAATACCCACCCTTTCGTCATGCTTCAAATTTGATTTCCGGCTGCTATCCATACTTTTTGACGGTTAGTTTAGTTCAATGGCCAAGAATAAAGTTACAAACAGAAGAACTTTGACAATTCTACTGGCATGGGCTGTGGGCATGCTTGTTACACCATTTAATTGGTTGATTACATCAGTTGTTACTGAATGTTCGAGCACATTCTGGCACGTGCTGTGGACATGCTACTACCATATTCTTTTTGTTCATTTGGCAACTGATGTTTTAGCAGAAGCAAATCTGAAGCATTACTAATCGACGCGATCATCCTTAATAACACAGGCACCAAGGGAAAACATAGGAGATCCTGTACTGATAACTTGCATAATTCATTGCATGGTGGATTTTCGCTGATGATAGCTAATCTGTAGGTAGGCTGTAATTGGTCGCTTTGGTGTCCTTTTTCTTTGTTCTCTGTTAGTTAGGCATTTGGGTTTTATTCATAATAAGCTAATGCAGAAACAATCTGCTACAAGAATTAGATCACTTCAGTACATTGACTTAACAAATTGAGGGGGTTCGTTTTGTTTTGTGGGTTTTTGGCCACCGTTTCGATCTCCCTTTTAGACCTACCGGGGCAGCTGTCATTTTTCGGGGACCAGGAAAAAAGAATTGGCAAGAAATTGCGCTAGTTATTAACGACTTTTGAAGTGATTACGACTTTTGAAGCCAAATCATTCCCAAACTGGAATGGCCAAGAATAAAGAACATTCCGATGGGGAGAATATGCAAATGGAGGAGAGCAAAGCAGAAGATGAATCTCAATCTGCATGCTGGAGGAAAGAGATACTGATGAAGCCTTTTGTAGTTGCGCCGTTAAGGGTGAAAGTAGTGCGAATCAATGCCTTTCAGGAATGCAGGTTGGGCTTGGACTCAGCGGCTTGTTCTTTACAGACTAAGTAGTTCCGTTCAAGCAAGCTGTTTCCACCGTAAATCCAGCATTCCAACTAAACCATTTCTCTTTATGTTTGGCCCGATCGCCGCAACCGTACTTGGCAAAAGAACCAAAATATCCAGTTTGATGTGGGTTTTCGAGCCAATCGTTTTTGTTGACGGCCCTGTCTATTTGAAATGAGCCAAATGTCACGGCAGTCCCAAAGATTTGAAGATCGCTAGTGGCGGAGAGAAATCGCGCAAACAACTGTGAATAAGTAGGACAATCAGAAGAGCAAATTTCAGCTGATTGCGAGCATTAGGGTCATCCTAGGTGATCAACAACCTCCCAGCTCCTCTCATTTTTTCGAGACGATAGTCACAAGATACCATGATCTCACAATATCCAAAGCGCGTTTATGATTTTCAAATGGTCCAAGAGAAGACGAGATATCTGTTATTTGCAGCAGCATATGTGCTGAAAACTACCCATGATTTGTTGGAGGAGTTGAGAACAGCGAACAACAAAGCACAGACCCTGATGGTTACATGTCGACAGCAATCTTAGCGTCCAGATAAGTGAACTCCTGGAAATAGGCCTTGAAATGCTCATACGAATGCTTAACATCATCGACTGCGCACATCTCTCTGATGCTGTGCATCGATAACTGCGGAGCACCGACATCAACAGTGCGAATCCCCACACCACTCGCCAAAATGGGTCCTATGGTTGACCCGCAAGGCATGTCATTGCGCACTACAAAATCCTGCACACCAAAAAAAAAAAAAGATCTAGTCTCGCCAATTAAATGAGAGGAACGAACAACTAATATAGCAATTATTTTTTCCAGCTCAGTGAGACACTAGCCTGGACAGGAAGGTTGTACTTCTGTGCTATCTCCCGGAAAACAAAGGATGTCACAGCATTGGTTGCATAGCGCTGATTGGCATTGTGCTTAATAACAAGTCCTCCATGCAACTTAGGCCGATGGTTTTCTTCATGTTTGTCCTGAGAATATAACTGTAAGTCAGGGAGCACAAGGGACGATAATACGAGTTATAAAGATCTGAGAATAGTATCAGCGTTACCATATAATTTGGATGAAGAGCATGAGCCATGTCTGCAGAAACAAGAAAACTCCTCTGGATTGCTTTCTGAATCAGCTGAGGAGAAACAAGAGAATTCACGCGGATCAATGATAATGTCACTAGTCAGAACAAAATATTCCTTTTTAGCAACAAACTACAAAATAATGCAAGAAAACATCCATGCAACCAAAAAGACAACTTAAATAAATTGCCAAAAGTGGGATAGAAGAGGTGATACATTGGAGTCCGAGCCAAAGCAGCTCGTGATTCGTGACAAAGCGTCGAACATGACAGGAGATCCAGCTCCCTGGGCTGAATTAGACCCAATCTCTTCGTGATCAAACAATGCCACCATCCTAACACCAGTCTCATCGTCTAGGCTGCTTTCAGAAGAAGTGGCATCTATCAGTGCCTATCAAAAAAAAAAAAAAAAAACAAGCCATGACGTTAGATGCTTATAGTTGACAAGTATGATAATGGAGCCTATCTATCACAATATCAAAGCAGTCACAATATACCGTTGGAAAAAAAGCCTGAGTTTGTCAAGTCAAGATCTGAAGTCATTCTTTTTAATTTTTAATTAACATCATTCCCAACATCATGTAACTTTGATGTTGCTTTACAAAGATCTGAGGTCACTCTTTTGAATTGTAGAAGGAACCATAGATGCTCAAAGCCAAAGATCTCCATTCGCCTGACTATGATACTTGACAAGAGGACTGATCTAATCACCAACAAAATCATTGAGGTCATGTCAGCAAAACCTAAGCAGAGAAATCTTTTTTTCCCTCTCATGTCTACTGGACAGAGTTCTAGTTTCGTGACAGAGGCTTCGCAACCAATACATGTCCTCCATTTGAATACCATAGATACGGAAATCTTCACCTGGTATTCAAAAGTGCGACAAGAGAAATAGAAACATCCAACAAAACTTCAATTTTGCACCTTGATAAAGCAACAATCCAGACTATTTACTTATGGCTGTTAGAAAAACGATGCAAATTCGATTAAGGAAATTTACTATTACCAATAGAATAAAGAAAAGAAGCTCTGCAGTTCTCTTCAGTTCTGCAATTATTATGATGATAACGCATGCATACCTTTAGAGAGCAAAATGACATGCACAGATTGTCAAGTCTTCCAGAAAAAAGAAACTCCTTAAGAGCACCAGCTACCGCACTAGGTTGAGTGTCGCATGCTTGCAATTCAAAATCACAAATTTCATCGGGGTCACAACCAATTTGGGTTGCCAGCATCTACGAGTAAAAGGAGGACAGTTAAGGATAGAACAATCCCAACATCCATACATATAAAGCCAAAACTCGAATTTAGCATTCACCCTAAAAATTCTAAGTATAACTTGATTTGGTGCTCACCCCAAAAAATTGTGAAGTGATCTGAACATCTACAAGAGTGATATATCCATTGCTCGGGGCATGGATACACTACAAACTCCGTATATTTATCAAGCAGATTTACAGTTTGACAGTTTACATGAAGTGCTGGATTCTAATACAGTTGCACTAAATAACAAGAGTCGATAAAAAAAATCAGTACAACCTAACCATTTTCAGCTAAACTTGAAAAATTGATGCAATATATTATTCAGCTAGCCTGCAAAACACACACTATCCCATCTAGACCTGGCAAAAACGAACCTGAATTCCAAACCTGAGATTCCTCTCCAAAAAATAGGGTAGTTAAAAGAGATCATGCAAATTGAATCTTAATCATTCAGCTTTAGATCTTTTTACCCAAGATACGAACAATATCTCATGGTAATCACATGATTTTATAGAAGGACCTGTGTTGAATTGTTGCATTAATAGAAGTATGTAATTTGGCAACACAATTAGACATAATCAGATTAGTTGGATTATAAAAAGAGTGCACATAACCAAAATATGAAATTAGTGATTTCCTTTAAAAATTTACTTAATGCCATGATGACGAAAATTCTTTTCGATCCTAAATTGATTAAAAGACAAATACAAAAAATTGATAAATAATCAAAATAATCTTAAATTTTTAATAAATCATACAAATTGGTCTGTAAGTCCCTCTCACTCATATTTGTCTTAAATTGAAATTCATTGCCATTGGTAATATAATAAGAAGCTTAATGTCTGTGTTTTACTTAGTGCCTCAGAAGTCAACAAATTAAAAATTAATCTACAATGGACATAACCCTTCTGTCACATATCTCAAATTTCCAAATCAGTGGTTACGGTGTGTCAGGCATGCTAGTTATAATTCTTCTGAAGTTATTTTGGGAACCATCGCAATTGATGCATGAAATTTCTATCTATTGTTCCTTATGAAGTATATTTACTCCATGGAATTTATGCATACATAAGAAAAGGCTCATTTGTTGAACACAAAAATGGATCAAAGGGGGTCAAACCAAACAAACTGTGACCAAACGACCCACTGTATGACCCTCATCGGAGGGGAGCAAACTAAATTGAACAGGAACTGACCCACCCCTTGACAGATTCTGACCTCCATTCAAAAAGATTTACAAACACTTAGATAAGCACAGAATATTGTGAGTCGGATACCTGAAGTAAAAGTGAGTGATGCTTTGGTTTATCAACGACGCTTACGTCTTCAGGACCATTTTCAGCAGCTGGTTTGTTCATCTCAGCCTGCAAAAAGAATTCACTTGATAATTGAAGCAAGATAAAAGTAAAACTTAAGCAAGACGCCCCCTACTCCTATTTGCAATCAAGCAAAACTTAGGAAGCATCAGTTTATTGCCTTGTTGACAATAGGGTGCTTTATTTATAGATGATCAAGTTTCTAAAGAAGTTTCCAAGTAAATGCCTCGGTTGATGTAGTCAATGATTTATCTTGTATTCTGCTCCCTTTTGATTTTGAGAGCTGTTTTGTACATGGCTTTAGGTTTTTGGTTCTTTTTGTATAAAGGTTTGCCACCCCTTGGTGCACTATAGTTGAAACTTTTATCTCTCCCCGCCCCCCCCCCCCCCCCAAAAAAAAAAAAGTAAGAAGTTTCATGCAAGAAATAAGTTGCCTGTATTTCTATTGTCAAGCTAAAGCATAGAGGATATTCAATCAAGCTATCAATTATATCCATGGGGACATGAGTTCATGCTGACCCTTCAAAACATAGAACCAGGTAGTAGTTAAGTGAGTTAGATTCTTTCATGAAAAGATATTATGATGAATCCATATAATGAATATGAAATCAAGGCTGTCAAGAAACTAATCTTAGTTGGAGCTAGGGAATATAGAAAAGCAAACTTAGCCATATAGCTACTGAATGTGGTTTATGGCAGAGGCTTAAAGGGAAAATAGTAAAAAGAGCATTTAGCAAGAAAGCAAGCTAAGATCATGTTCAGAAGTACAATTAAAGATATAGGATTGTTCCCACGAAAGAACTGTCTTGAGCTCATAGTCATAAGGTTACAAACAGGTAGCAGTATGTCCAATTTTGTCAAAAGAATGAGAAGGAGAACCATCAAGGTAAACTATCAAGGAGAATCATCTCTGACCATGATTTACTAGACGATGGCATGGTAGAACCACTGGTAAAATGGAACGCTGACATAGATTCAAGTAGCAAGACAATGAAGCTAATCAGATGAATTTCATAGATTCAGCATCCATCTTGACAAAATGAGCTTGCTAGGTACAGCAGCAGTTGTCTAAGCTGAATGCTTATTTTGATTGATTTTCATTTTATAAATCTCTAAGCATCATAGAGTAGAAAACTTTTGGAATGCAAAAAACATTCACAATAAAAGAAAGCACAAGTGTTCCGAGATTACCATAATAGACGTTGCTAACACCGGAAGAAGATGAGTCTGAGTGTTCACCGTAAATCCATCATTTACACCTCTGTCCAAAAGATAAGTCAGATGCCAAGGCATAGAACATACACAATATAATATCAGAAACATGTTACCACACAAAATAACATTAGAATAGATGACAAAATGAAGCAAAGACCTATCCAAGTGGATTGCTAAGGTCGGAATCCGCATTATTGGCTCCTCTAATCTAACAAGTCGATGTGAATATGAAGCAGAAGCATCCTTCTCTTCTCGTATCATGACACGTCCCGCAATAGTCAAGTCCCGATCAAACCACGTGTGCCACAGCCCACCTCCGTAAGTTTGCACGCCTACTTGCAGATAACCACCTTTGCTCACCTGAAGAAGCCGCCATTCTCCCAAATTAAATCTCAAGTCACCTTTTTTTGCAGAATCATATGGGATTCATATTTTGAGGCATTGAACAAATGAAAACTCAGATAGCATCAATTCGATTACCTTGGTGACAGGCTTTAGTTTCAAACAAGGACTGTCAGTGTGAGCGCCGACTATATGAAATCCATTCCCAGCAACATATCTAGCCAATCATTCGAATAAGACCCGATAAGACATCGATTGAAAACAACTAAGAGCAGTCTAAGAAAATCAAGGAAAGGATATTACTGAAAGGCGAAGCATACTTTTTACCAACGGCGAAAGCCACAATGGTAGAGTGATTTCGGGTGAAGAAGTACTTCTTTCCCGCTTCCAAGTTCCAATCTTCTCTTTCCGAAACCTGTTCATAACCCGCGTCCCGCAGCAGCCTCTTCGACTCATCTACAGCAAAAGGGAGAGAGAGAAATCGATCAAAATCAGCATTAGACAGAAGCCCGAATGAGCTGCCGATCCACCCACGAATGGGTAGTCATCAAAATGGTTTCTTTCAATCGAAAGACGCGAACTTTTCCCCAACTTTCCACTCGGGTCGCTTCTTTTTCACGTACCAGATTGGAGCGAATAGAGAAAAGCAGAGGGAGGAGAGTTACCGACAGCGTGAAAAGCAGTGGGGGAAGCGTTGAGGAAGGCGACGAAGTCGGAGACGATGCTGGTTTCCTTGCCCATTGTCTCTGTCTCTCGCGTCTGATCTGTCGATGAATATGATGATGAAGGAGAAGATGGACCCAGCTTCTGCTATTATAGCATCGAGCTGCTCAAGCTGAATAGCGCTATTAAGGAAGATCGCGTAAGGTTTCCTCGGACAGAATCGAATACCTTTCTTTCCGGAAAAGGTGTCAATCGAATTGGGTTCGTGTCATCCTTTGGTTGCTTGTATATATGCTTGTTGCCGTCACCGTGCAGTGTTCATGCTTGGCTTTAGCCGGACGCTTCCCTCTCCCTCTAAAATATTTTATGAGAACCCCCGGTCGAACCAACTCATTATTATCTTTCATAAAATTTTCAGTTCCAATTCTGTAGCGACCCAGTCGGTTGAGGGCACAGTGTGATTGCCGGGACAAGACCCAGACAAGAAGCGGCTCCTGGCATATGGCGAGCCAAGTAGAATTGAATCGAACGCACCAAACAGGTAAAAAGGAGCCCTGAATTATATGTGCGAAATCAAAGTGTCAAGCGTCAAACTAACAATAAAGAGCTCATCAGAGTGTCTCCATGAGCGAACCCCGTTCATTTAAAAGTAGCCTACTGAACCTATTATGTGTTCCGTAGTGCATGTGACCGTTAGCACTTCTGCCGATGTTCGCTGTTATTTAAATACGGTAACACATTTGGCGATGAGTTCAGGAGAGTGGGATCGGTTCCCGAGAGCATGGGCCAGTGCAAGCACAACAAAAGGATGTGTATTCAAGTTTAAGTTCGATGATTGGCACGGTCCCTGTGACAGTCTGACAGCGGAACTCTTCTTCTAACTTCTTGCATAATATGCCGCATTTCCTCTTTGACGATGCTAATAGTACATCGTCTGACAAGTGTAACTCTTCTCAAAGGTGGGTGCTTGCTAGCAAATAGCGTTAGATCTAACGTACCAAGAAAACTTTTTTCGACAGGACCAGAAAAGACGTAAGCGCATACTTCGGTGATCGATCAACCAGAAGACTATGACATGTCCACTGTTTCTTCTTCGCCTCTAAGAAATGCGGGGAGCCACTTTGCCGACAGTTTTGGTATGCGCTTGAAATTGTTCTTGTAGTCGATGTAGTACAGCCCGAATCTTGTTGTATAGCCATCTCCAAACTCAAAGCTGTCGAACAGAGACCAGTAAATATATCCCTTCACATTTACTCCTTTCCTGCAAGACGCAGTAAGCAAGTAAATAATTCAGGTTCAGTGCTTTGCCTATCTGGTACGTTATGAAAATTCCTTTTGACTGTTCACTATTCAATTCAGAGTCTGAAGTTCTCTCTTTGCTTAAGTGAAAAGATCCCTTTTTTGTCAAGTATGGTTAAACCAAATCCTTGTTGCTATATGTGATGATGCTAAAATAAATGCTTTTGGCTCGAACCACTTACTTCATTGCTAGCTTGATCCGATGCAAATGCTGCAGGACAAACTTGATGCGGTGTTGATCCTTCAGTGCTTCCTTAATAGGCCTGGCATCGACTTTTGCTTCGGTGACTCCTGTCAATCAAAACTAGTCATTTAGGAAAGTGCATCTTCTTTTACAGGGACGAATAAAACCCTCTAGGATTTCAGACCATTCTCAGTGATGTAGATTTTGGGGCTTCTGTACTTCTGCTTTATGTGTTCCAGAAACTTTTGTATCCCCTTTGGATATATATAGATATAGCTGCTTCCTTCAGCCTGCAATGTTCAAATGTATAGGAGATTTTAGGAGCAATGCCTACAATGAGAATTTTCTTCCTACAAAAGCTTCTGCCTTTCCTTGCTTCATTGTTCTCATACCTTTTCACCAATCGGAATTCCGTCTTTATCAGCTGCAACAACCATAAAAGAGCAAGTCTCAGATGTTGTTTTCAGCTTCTTCCCAGGTCATTCCAGGATAAGATATTATCAAATGTATACCTTGGATGTCTGTGTGCAAGTCAAGACCGAAGCTGGTTGGTGGTGCAGTTGGATCTACAGTTACAGCTTTGGCATATCTGGTTGTGTAGTAGTTGAAGCCAATAAAATCGAATGATCCCTTGACAAGCTCTTTCTCTACGTCGGTGAAAGTGGGTAATCTCTCTTTTACTATACTTCTCATGGAAGCTGGATACGATCCATAAACTAGTGGCTCCATGAACCTGTTGCGAGGCAATGTTTTTGAGTGGTTGAAAGATGCGGAGGGAGATGGGATGAACATTGAAGTGAAATGTGAAGATTTTGGTTACATGATGCGATCAAATGAAGAGAGTATCCAAGAGTGATACCATCTTAAAATACAGAAGCAGAATAAAGCAAACTTCGTTGAGTCATCACTTTTCCTGACAGTCTAAAATCAAGCAGCATAAAATTCATTCATTTTAACTTGAGGGGACAATCTGTCAAAGATGGATAATAAGGGACAAAGTTGTAATTACATAATGTCACAGTTTTATCATGCGAAGATATGTATCATTTTTCCTTTTTTTTTTTTGGTCAAGATTTTTCCTTTTTGTTCTTCATGTAGGATTCGAGCAATTTTACTTACCATCCTGAGGTGAAGTCCAAGGCCCTTTTGGCGGCCTCTTTATCTTTTGCTAAATCTGAATAGGGCTTAAAATACTGAGCTACAAGGGCTATACCAACTTCTCCACCTTGATTGGCCTAGGAACAAATTTTGAAGATTTGAAGGTACAGTTATTTTGAAGATACCAGAAACTAGAGCTGACAAAATAAATGTTATAATTGGTATAACAATCAGAATAAGGGTGAAGTATATGGCTCACTTGGAACTTATTCTTGTAAAGCCTGGCAGCAGCAGCGTGAGCAAGTATTAGGTTGTGACTCGCAACATAAGGCTCAGTGGATGAATTACCAGCTGGGCACGCATGAGCTGGGACAGAGCACCTCCCAGGCGGTGCAACTCCATAACCATAACCAAATTCTGCTATTATCAGTGGCTCGTTTACTGTGATCCACTTTTTAACCCTATCTCCGTAAGTTTTGAAACAAATTTCAGCATAATCCCTAAAATCATCCCTGGGAAAAATAGAGGAAGGAGTTGTTGAGTGATGACAATCATTTTGATATATCTAAAAAGAAGATATATCATATGACTTATCAATATAAAAAAAAGAGCTTGTGCTGCTGCTCACACAAATTTCCGACTCAAGGGCCCTCCATATTTATCTTCCAGCACTTGTGGTGGATCGAAGTGAAAAATTGTCACAAGAGGTTCAATGCCTACATTAGATCACAAGAAAAGGTTTGATCTTGATTAGCAGTTGGTGTATGGAATTTCACCTTCGAAGGTGAGTACTGAAGGAGGACATTACAACTATTTCACTATGTCATCGAACTCTAAAAGAAATGCTTACAACTGGGGAAACAGATAGCTAACAAAGTACAATAGAACAGTATTAAGTTGGTGACTGTAATGTTGAACTTTCTTGGATGCTGCAAACTGCTAAGGGGAAAGCTCTGAGCAAGATATTTCTTATGTGGGCATGGAATGAAGCAATCTATTACCTTTGGAGGGAGAGATGCGATGCATGCCGTTAATTCTTCTGTTGATAGAGTACTCAAGGGTGCTATTTGTTATTTGTATTAAAATGACTATTCTCTTAATTGCCAAAAAGTTGGCTTTGACTGCACAAAATAAGGATCTTTGCTCTAGGTGGGAAGTATCTTGGCCTGCTTATCTCGAGAGGATTATTGAAGTTGCTCCCATGCCAAAGTACTCTGTAGCTATGGTCTTGGAGCAGTCTGGTTAGATCCTTTGAGACATTTGAGTCTTTGGGACATCATGTGAGGGTACTGGGGTTATTAGGTTTGATGTGTGATTTGGGACATTATTTTGCTTTGGGATCAGAAATTTTCTTTCAGGACAATTATAGGATTGATTTGGAAAATGTGAGCTTGTAGTGGACATCGTATCCACATAGGTTCTATGCTCAATATGATATCTCACATATCGATAAAAAAGAACAGTAACTGAGATCCTGTATCACTGTAGTACTCACCATTTTTTATTAATTCATCAATGAGATTGTTGTAATGATCGATGCCTTCTTGGTTCACTCCACCACTCAAGGATCCACCTACACGTTCCAAAGTAACAAAAGCTCTAAGTTTAAAAATTGTCAAAGAAAAGCTAGAAGGTCCTACAAACTGCAAATTTTATATCATGAGCATGACTTTCAGGGAAGCAAGTTGGACGGTAAACTATAGGGAAAGTGGATTTTGTTACTGAATGATAGGGATGACGCTTACTAGGCAGAATCCTTGTCCAAGAAATAGAGAATCTGTAAGCATCCACGCCAAGTTCTTTTAGCAACTTCACATCTTCCTGCAATGGCATATAAACCAATATGTCACCCAGACCCTCTTAGACTATGTAGTATAAGTTCTGATATCAAAGGCCAGAAATGTGCTTGTGCGATGTAATGAAATTCCTACCTTATAACGTCTATAAGAATCCACTGCAATTTCTGGGGTACTCTTGTCTACAATCTTTCCTGATTAACAAAATGAGACCATCAAATATATTAGATTTGAGACAATCTGCCGATGGCTCCAGCTTAAACATTTTTCAGAAACAATTGAGTGTTATTATATCACAGTAAGACAAAACTATCGAACAGGGGTTATGCAGTGTAACCCACCAGGGTATCTCTCAGCGTAGGTGTCCCAGGCACTTAGTCCTTTCCCATATTTCCTGGCTGATCCTTCTACCTACACAAAAAGTAACACACGGAGTCATAGGTGATATCTTGTTGGGGATTAATTCAATCATGCTGCATTGCTGCTCAAGCTGAAGGATGGAAGGGATTGTGACAGCTAGAGGATGGTGATGATGCCATGGCACTAGCGATTTCGAAATGAAAAGGTTGAGTATAATAAAAAGATATATGTACCTGCACAGCAGAAGTGGCAGCTCCGAACAAGAAGTCAGCAGGAAAGTCTGACCTCTTGACGTTTAATTCAGACAGTGATGAGTTGACATTCATACCTGCAAAAGGTTTGCGAATCATCACTATGTGGAGCTGCTCCTGCCGAGCTTTACAGAGAACTTCTAAGTAAATGCGTTGTTCAGGATGGCGCTCTAGGACATTTTACATTCCATATTTTGAGTTATGATGCGATAAATTCAATTCCATGTACTTTAACCAACTAAATCAGGGCAATTAAGTTGGTGCATCATATTAGTCAACAGAAAGAAAATGCTTCTTTTTAACAATATGTAGAACAAAGTTTTCTTGGTTAACATTTCTCAGCTATTTTGATCAGAAAGAAATAACACATCAGTGATTAAACCACTGCAAATCTTCAAGAGAAGATAACCAAGAGAAATAACATGACAGACCATGACCAAGACAGAGAAGCAAAGGGGCGCATAGGAATGGAACGAGAATCCAGGTGACAGACATCCGCGACAATGACAGAGGAGACGCCATGGTCCCACGGCAGAAAGCAAGGTTAACCCCTTATGAATTACGACTCATTCTCTCTACAATACAAAAATCATGGGTGGATCGACAAAGTTTTTCTTGTCCTGTAGATTAACCGTCCCTGAAAACAATGGAAAGAGGTGACAAAGCTATTAGGACTACTTGTTGAGAGTTTTCCCCTTAAATATAGCAGGACTCAGGTGATCCATTTCCTCAGGCAACTTCGTATAAGAAAACCGCCATGATCATTTACTCAAAGCTTTCAGTTTAGGAATTTATATAACGCACGTAAGAAGAAAGATAACCGAATACAGTTTAATCTATTGATGGTATGCCATTGATGGTACGGTCTTGGTCGGTCGCTCCACCTAGCCTGCAGGCCCCGCTTATCACCCAATCTTCGTTCTACGTTACAATCACTCACACTTTTGAGCGTTTCCCAGCCCTAAAGTACACACAAACCCATAGAAACGAATATTTTTTAAGCAAAATGCAAGAATCGAATTGGGTTTGTATAATCTTTTGTTGCTTGTAGTGCTCGTTGCCGTTACCAGTGTTCATGCTTGGAATTAGCCGGACGCTTCCCTCTCCCTTAAAGATTTCCAGTTCTGTGAGAACCCCGGTTTCATTTTCATTCTCTGATCAATCTGATTATCGAACACTAGCGCTTTCTGCTTAGGGGGACAACAATTCAACAAGCGCTAAGTATGGCTACCAATTCAGGCCGCCAGCGGCACATTCATTTTGCGGTAGCCAACTGAATCTATTATGTTTCTCGTAGTGCATATGACTCTGAGCACTTCCGCTGTAAAATGATGTTCGCTGTTATTTGCACGTGGAAAACACATTTTGTGATGAAATCAGCAGGGCCTAAATAGCATTAGATCTGACGTACCAAAAAAACGTTTTACAACAGGACCAGAAAGAGGTAAGCGCATATTTTGGTGATCTATTAACCAGAAGACTATGACCTGTCCACTGTTTCTTCTTTGCCTTTAAGAAATGTAGGGAGCCACTTTGCCAACAGTTTCGGTATGTGCTTGAATTGTTCTTGTAGTCGATGTAGTACAGCCCGAATCTTGTTGTATAGCCATCTCCAAACTCAAAGCTGTCGAACAGAGACCAGTAAATAAATCCCTTCACATTTACTCCTGTCCTGCAAGACGCAGCAAGCAAGTAAATAAGTCAAGTTCAGTGCTTTTCCTATCTGGTACGTGGTAAAAATTCCTTTTGACTGTTCACTATTCAATTCAGAGTCTGAAGCTCTCTCTTTGCTTAAATAAGTGAACAGACCCCTTTTTTGTCAAGTATGGTTAAACCAAATCCTTGTTGCAATATGTGATGATGCTAAAATAAATGTTTTTGGCTCGAACCGCTTACTTCATTGCTAGCCTGATCTGATGCAAATGTTTCAGGACAAACTTGATGCGGTGTTGATCCTTCAGTGCTTCCCAAATGGGCCTGGCATCGACTTTTGCTTGCTTCCGTGACTCCTGTCAAGCAAGACTAGTCATTTAGGAAACAGGTATCTTCTTTTACAGGGATGAATAAAATTATTTAGGATTTCAGACCATTCTCAGTGATGTAGATTTTGGGGCTTTTGCAATTCTGCTTTATGTGCTCCAAAATTTTTTGTATCCCCCTTGGGTATATATAGATATAGCTGCTTCCTTCAGCCTGCAATGTGCAAAAATGTATAGGAGTTTTTAGGAGCAACACCTGTGACGCCATGGATTTAACTCACTCGAGGTATTGTCCGCTTTGACCCAGTTCCTTACCGAGCCTTACTGTAACATCCTCAATTTCAGTCCTCAGGAAATGGCTATGGTTTAAGTTTGGTGATTTTCCAATCAGAGCTAATTTTACTCTTGTTCTGGAAAATCCAGATTTGGATCTTCTATACCCTTTTGTTTTATTATTTTTGTGGAGACTTTTGTGATTCAAATTTCCAAACACTTCCTTTTCAAAGTTTCTCCAAACATCTTGAAGTTTTACATACTTTAATTTCATAATTTTTGGACTTGATATGAGTAGTACAACAACCTAAATTTCGGACCATGTAAAACTGCCCAGAATGGGTATTTCGGTAATGTTCACATTTTCTCGATTTTCTACAAACTTTCTGGGCTAATTTTGAACAAATTTCCTTCACAAAAATTGTTGAAAACTTCTTTCTCTATAACATATATAAATTTGGGAATTTTTGGAGATTATTTGGATTCTGAACAAAGATTACTTTGAGAAGCAAGAATTCTATTCCTGCGAATTGTTTTTAGTCTGTCTTTGAGCTAGTAAAAGTTGTGTTTACAGAAAGATTTAGATTTCATATTCTTCATGAAAAATGTTTATTGATGTCTTTTTTTATGACATATTCAAATTTTAGAATTTTCAGAATTCATTTACTATGTTTTTAAGCCCGTTTTCTAGAATAGTGCAAAAACTGTCTGTTTTGTCAGATTTCAAATATTCATCATTTTTTATATGAAAACGTTTAAATCTCGACATGATGTCTTCTGGTGATTTAATGTGCTCATTCTGAGCTTTCAAATGAGATATTATAAGCTTTGATTGGAGGTCACACAAAGAGAGAAACCGAGAGGGAGCCAAGAGACAAAAGAAGGGTTCTAGAAAGTCAAAGCTTGGTGAACGAGTTGGCAAAGCTTGAGGAGCAGTGGTCAAAGCTTGGGGAGCAAGTTAGCTTACCTATAAATAGGCTTGGTTCCCCCCTTTAGTTACCACACTCCACTTCCTCTTCCTCTCTCATCTCTCATTCTCATGCCTCTCTCTCTCTCTCCCTCATCCTCATGCCGATCACCTCTCTTTCTCTCTCACGCTATTTGCTACCGCCAACCACCGTAGACATTTTATTGTGATTTTAGGTGATTATAGGTGAGTGAATTCCCTAACACTTGGATAGGGTGGTGTGTTACGTGATTGGAACATGGCATGTAAGTGGATTCTCTAATCTCGGGATA